>CAUYSK010003242.1:0-76286 GCA_963575035.1 Avahi laniger
TATTGTTCTGTCTTCTGTCCTGGCCTTACAAGGAAATAACTTTAAAATGACCGAAGTCTTGTTGGGGGCAGGGAGAAAAATAAATAAATAAATACAATAAAATGACCAAAGACCAATCAGCTTTTTGTTCTTTGTTTCTGCTTTTTTCAGCCTTTTTTCTGTTTATGAAACCAACCTCCTCTGCTGGACTCATTGGAACATTTATTCTATTTTATAGAATGAAATGTTGCCCAATTCTGGAATCACAATTAGAGCCAACTGAGATCTTTAAACTAAATTTGCTATAATTTTGTCTTTGACACAATAAACATTAGTCCTTATTAAAAGTAACTTTACTTAGAAAATAAAATAGAAAATCCTCAAGGACAAATCACATTGTGCAAGAAATTTGAAAGGTGAGATGGTATTCACCCTGGAAAAATTTTCCAAACTGAAGGATAAAAAGAAGAAATTCACAAACTGTTTCCTGCAGAGGGAGGCTTTAAACCCAACACAGCAGGCAGAGGCAAATGTAGAATGTGCTCAAGAAACATTTGTGGAATGAATGAACCAGAGGGAAGTAAGGTACTAGATATCACCTGCCCTACCTAGGACAAGTCCAGTGCAACATTTCCTGGAAAAACAGGAAATCTGCAAGGGGCGGATCCTGACATAGTGAAGCAAGTAATTCAATTCAATTCAACAAGTTGGCACCTATCCCTGTGCCAGGCTGTTTACAAGGATATGAAGCTACCTAGAATGAGTAAGACATTCCTTCAAGGAACTCCATAAACACAGACCTAACTTGTTGCGATATTTGGTGCCAAACAGTGTATTAGACACACGTTATCGCACTGAAACCTCACGGTAATTCTGAGGTAGGAGTTATCACTCCCTTTTTATAGATGAGACACAGAGGCTTAGTGTTATTAAGAAATTTACTGAAGGTCAAACAGCTAGTAAATGGTAGAGTCGGGATTTGAACCTTGCTGTCTCACTAAGAGTATACTTATGTACTGTGGGAACCTAGACAAAGAAATGATCAATTTCGCCAGGGGTGTATCTGGATCTTTCTGAGATAATTTGAAGAACAGAAAAGACAGTTCCCCAGCAGCAACTGAGTGCCAGGCACGGTGCTCGTCTCGCTGCAGTAATGCCCCTGTGAGGGTGTGGTACTGCCCCCAAAGGGCACAGGCGTGGAAGTAGGCTCAGAGAGCTGGAATTAGTTGGGTCTTGACTACGTGTGTCACTCCCATTAAATCTCCTTTGACGTGCTTCATGAGGCAACATCATGGACAACTAACTTCTCAAGAGGATGTAACTTTGTACCACACTTTCCAAACCTCCCTGTCCAGTTATTAATATCACAGTCTGTATCTGATGATGAAACGAGGCCACAGAAGAGCAATGCTGACCACTCTCCTCTTGAGTCCTGCCATCCCACTGTGCAGGTCCCACTTCCCTGCACTTCACTGAGTATTTAATAATAACCCGCACCTTCTCCAGGAAGCCTTCCTTGATAACTCCCCACCCACGAAGCGTCCCTCCTTGTCTGGAGGAGCGCCCCATGTACACATGTTACCATTTCTGTCTTTATCCATAAATAATCTGTGTAAGCATCTGATTCCCATGCCTCACGAGCCTCTACAGGGCAAAGACTATCTTAAACATCTTGGTGGCCTCAGTATTTTGCACAGTGAACCTCTTTTTAGTAGTATCACTTTGAAATTTTTCTCAAGAAAGCAGGGTGCCTGCTGTGGTTCCCATCCTCTGGGATTTAGGAGGTCCTACCTAATTCTCTACTCAAATCTCTGTTCTAGGCTCTTCCTAAAGTTGTCATTACACATGCCTTTCAGAGTTTCACAGGGTGTATAATCTCCACCATCTGGAGGAAGCCAATTGCCCTTTAGAAATATGGACGCAATTGCCTCACTTCCTATATCACGTGATGCTCCTATAGTCATCACATGACCCACACGTCATGAAGCCGGAATTAACCCGCAGGACTAACCTGCTGCCTATAGCTACGGCAGGTATTTGCATCCTTGTTTTTATTTAGTGGATCCTCTATCCCTCAGACACTCTGGAACCCCTGCAGTCTTCTCATCTGGTGACCCTGAGATGATGAAGTTTTTGAGTCCTTCCAGAGAGGTAAATAGGCCAGGCGGGGGTCCTAATCAGCCTGGAATCCTGGCCATTCAGGGTCTGGAATTCAATGAATGTCAGACTGTCGTTGAGCAGGGCACAAATGGAGGGAGGGAGGGAGGGGTTGAGGTTGAAACAGATGGGAAGAGGGGTGTGGAGAGTCCTGGTTTGGGGTGGGCAGAGCTGTCACCAGCAGAGGGGTTGCAGGGAGGGCTGTGCCCAGGTGCCTGTGGGCCCTGTCCCATCCCAAATAAAGGTGGGAGACGAGGCCATAGGCTCCCATATTTAGCCAAGCTCTGCCCAGGCAGAGTAGAGGGGTGGAGAGGGCCTTGCCTTTCAGCCACTCCTCATTCTGTTCTCAGGAATGTCCCAAGAACCTGGGTAGGGTAGGCATCATGGCTGCCAGCCTTGCAGGATTGCTTCTACTTCAGGCAGTGTCCTGGGCATCAGGTGAGTGAATCAGGATGGGGGAGGTGATACTGAGGCTCCCTTCCACCTTGTAGTCCTTTGTAGCCTTCTAGGACACTGGTGGTAGACTTTAGTAGGTGCTCAATAAACCCTTTCATGTGGTTGAGACCAGCCTTCAGTGTCCAGTGTCTCCCAGGCAGTGTGTCGGTTCTCTGTGTCCTAACTCAGCCCTCGCCTGTGCTGTGCTCCCTCCCTCCCAGGTGCCCGCCCCTGCATCCCTAAAAGCTTCGGCTACAGCTCGGTGGTCTGTGTCTGCAATGCCACCTACTGTGACTCTCTTGACCCTCTGACCTTTCCTGCTCCTGGCACCTTCAGCCGTTACGAGAGTACACGCAGTGGGCGTCGGATGGAACTGAGCACGGGGACCATCGGGGCCAATCGCACGGGCACAGGTGACCACTCTGTCCCTCACCCCTGAGCCTGGGTGGGTCCTCCTGGAGCTAAATCATGCCAGTGATCACCATGGAGTTTCTCCCCTGTACGCTGACACTCTTTATTCTCTGCGGGTATCCTCAGGGCTCCTACTGACCCTGCAGCCAGAAGAGAAGTTCCAGAAAGTGAAAGGATTTGGAGGGGCCGTGACAGATGCTGCTGCTCTCAACATCCTTGCCTTGTCGCCTCCTGCCCAGAATTTGCTACTTAAATCGTACTTCTCTGAAGAAGGTAAGGAGGGGGACAAGATGACATAGTGCAATTGATACTTTCCATGGACCCTGACTTCCGCCCATGCCTGACATTTTGTTCCTCTCTTAATGCCCAGTGAAGTAAGACTGCCCTGCCAGTCTTCTGCTAAGTGCTTTGGGGCTCTTGGGCTCAGAAGGGCTGTGTTTAACCCACGTGCTGACCTCCACAGGCCCCAAGCCAGGAGCTCAAGTTCCCTTTGGCCCTGACTCAGACACCATTGAGAACTGGCAAGTGATAAGTCAGTCCTATAGTCTATCAACTTGACTCCCATATCTTGGTCACTCTTTACTGCAGGACTTGAATATAACATCTTACGGATACCCATGGCCAGCTGTGACTTCTCCATCCGCATCTACACCTATGACGACACCCCTGATGACTTCCAGTTGCACAACTTCAGCCTCCCAGAGGAAGATACCAAGCTCAAGGTGGGTATTCTGGCTGCCTCAGGCCGTGATAGCATTGATGTCTGGGGCTTGAGAAGCTTCAGGCTGGGGCAGAAACACAGAACCTACCCCCTGCTCTCTGTTTCGTCCTGGGGGTGGGAGGGTGGGGGCTAATGGCTATACCTGATGCACTGGTTCGGCCAGTTTGTCTGTGTTCCAACTCTGGGTGTCTCTCTTTTCACTACCTTTGTCTTTAGATACCCCTGATTCATCGAGCTCTGAAGTTGTCGCAACGCCCCATCTCACTCATTGGCAGCCCCTGGACATCACCCACTTGGCTCAAGACCAATGGGGCAGTGAATGGGAAGGGGTCACTCAAGGGTCATCCAGGGGATATCTATCACAAGACCTGGGCCAACTACTTCGTCAAGTAAGAGATTAGCAAGGCCACGGGGTCTCGACCAGCCTCCCCTTTGGATATCCTGGTCTACATCCCACCCCTTGACCTGGTTCCACCTCCAGGTCTGCCTCTTCCCAGCTCACCTTTTTACCTTCTGGACCCTTCAGATGTGGACCTGTCAGTTTCTCCCCTCCATCGGGCCTCCTATTCCCTAAGGTCTTGGTTTACTTTCTTGGTCTGATCATTCATGACCTTTCTCCTGCCAGGTTCCTGGATGCCTATGCTGAGCATAAGTTAAAGTTCTGGGCAGTGACAACTGAAAATGAGCCTTCTGCAGGGCTGATTAGTGGATACCCCTTCCAATGCCTAGGCTTTACCCCTGAACATCAGCGAGACTTCATTGCCCGTGACCTGGGCCCTGCCCTCGCCAACAGTACTCACCGCGACGTCCGTGTGTTCATGCTGGATGACCAACGTTTGCTGCTGCCCCGCTGGGCACAGGTGGTAAGGCCCAGTGACCTCCAAATCCAGCATCCAAATGGCTGGCTCCCAAACTTAAAGTGTCTTCCCTGCCCCAACTATTGATTCCTAGAGCACCACCCCCTCTGGACCTCCAGGGCCCCATGGATTCCGGTGGTAGGTGCTTTAACCCTTTCTAGTTGCATTCTTCCCCCCACCTGTTTCTCAGGATTCCTAGTTCCTTTTCCAGAATCCTCTGTGCAGGGCCCAGGGTCAGTGGCTCCCCTTCCCCAGTGGTCCTTCCCTTTGCAGGTGCTGGCAGACCCAGAGGCAGCTAAGTATGTTCATGGCATTGCTGTGCACTGGTACCTGGACTTTCTGGCTCCAGCAAAAGCCACCCTGGGAGAGACACACCGCCTGTTCCCCAACACCACGCTCTTTGCCTCAGAGGCCTGTGTGGGCTCCAAGTTCTGGGAGCAGAGTGTGCGTCTCGGCTCCTGGGATCGAGGGATGCAGTACAGCCACAGCATCATCACGGTGAGCCACTCAGTCTCCCTCCGGCAAAGCAGATGACCTCACACCCTTCCTAGTCTCACTGAAGGCCGACAGAAGGCCTTCCTCTCCAACTTTTCCCCAGCCCGCTTGCCCTTTGAGGCAATTTTGGGAAACCATGATTCTCTATCTTGCTTTTCCTTCACAGACCTGCATACCCCATCACCCTTTTTCTAGATGCTTGGGTCTCGGGCAGCTATGCCGGCCTCAGCTTTCCCAGCTTCCCTTGAGATGCCGCCAACTTCGTGATCCCCCTCCTTAGACACTAAAGAGAGAGAACGCCCGGCTCACAGGGCTGAGCTGCCCACAGCCCCCTCCCTCATGCAACCCTTAGCTATACTCTCTGGGGACCTCCAGTGTTGAGCCTTTGTCTCTGCCCTTGTCCCTACCCTAGAATCTCCTGTACCATGTCGTCGGCTGGACCGATTGGAACCTTGCCTTAAACCCTGAGGGAGGACCCAACTGGGTGCGCAACTTTGTTGATAGCCCCATCATTGTGGACATCACCAAGGACACATTTTACAAACAGCCCATGTTCTACCACCTTGGCCACTTCAGGTGAGTGGAGGGTAGGCACCCATTCAATACCAGGCCCTTCATCGCCCACATTGGACTTACATCACCCCATACCAGGAAGGTGCAGGAATGTGTTTAGGATGGGAAACTTGGGAGAGGTACACCCATCCTCTCTTGCGCCACCTAGGCAGGAAGTGACTAGGTGGCATCGGAGACATAGACAACCCCTGAATGCTTGACGCTGGGGCAGCAATGTGGGAAGGCAGCGCCAGTGCCCGGCAGCATGGCTCGAGGCCAAGAGACTCAGGGCAGAGCTTTGGCAGGAGTTACGGGGTAGGAGGATGGGTTACTCCTTAGATGAGGGTTTGATGGGAGATGTCCTGAGTGTCAGGAGGGCTGGGCCAGGGTCCCTGATGATGTCCATTCCCCACATTCAGTAAGTTCATTCCTGAGGGCTCCCAGAGAGTGGGGCTGGTTGCCAGCGAGAAGAACAACCTGGACACAGTGGCACTGATACATCCGGATGGCTCTGTTGCAGTTGTGGTTGTGCTGAACCGGTAAGGGCAACAGCAGGGACCTGGGCTGAAGACAGGGTGGTGGGCCTTGGCAGGATCGCACTCTCAGCTTCTCCTCTCCCCTCTCTAGCTCCTCTAAGGACGTGCCTCTTACCATCAAGGATCCTGCCGTGGGCTTCCTGGAGACCATCTCACCTGGCTACTCCATTCACACCTACCTGTGGCGTCGCCAGTGATGCAGCAGACACTCGAGGAGGCACCAGGGCTCCGCATGGACATTAAAGAGACAGAGTCAACTAAGATGCTATCTGTAGTTAAAGAGGGCACAGCAGAGCCAGGGTGAGCTTGCAGTGATGTAAGCCCAGGGACAGTGGTTTGGGTGACTCACTCTCCCCTTGAGTTGGTGCCAGGGGCTGGAGTCCCCTAGGGAAAGATCAGGAAGCCCCGGTGCCCCCAGCCCCCATGCTTGTGTGAGCGTGTGCTGTGCTGGTTGCTTGTGGAAACTGGGCCCAAGCCCAGGGTGAGCTCATTGTCTGTACAAACACAAGATGGGGAGGAGGAGGGCTAAGGAAAGGAAGAGACTAGGAAAGCTGGACCCAAAAATGGGGCTGTTTGACTTTCCTGGAGATGCAGAACTGGGCCTGTGTAGAAGCCAAGAGCCCCTGGATAGGCTCAAGCACCCAGCTGGCTCCCATGCCACCAGCTAGGAAAAATGGCAGCCCCTTAAAGGAGAGAACATATGATTCCAGTCTGTGTGAGCAGCTTTATTCTGAGGGGTAGCACCCCATTTCCGGCTGTACCAACAAAGGGGAGGCACAGGGGCCTCTGGAATGCATGAGAGTAGAAAAAAATCAGTCCTGGGAGCATGTGGACAATTCATTCCTCTTCATCCTCCTCAGCCATGCCCAGGGCCTGGGTACCTGGGGCCCGGGCTGGCGTTGCCCGCTGGATAGAGACAATGCCACTGAGCAGGGCGTAGCCCACCATGGCTGCCAGCCCCGCCAGCACAGAGAGGATCTGGTTCCGGCGCCGGTATGGCTCCTCCTCAGTCTCTGGGCCTGCTGGTGTCTGGCGTGGGGGTGGCACCTCAGCTGAGGGACAAGGAAGGAAGGTGGGCAGGGGGCTAGTTCCTGGATCCCTGCCCACTCTCCCCAGGGCTGTCCCCACCCATTTGCACCTTACCTCCATCCCAGGGGAAGTAGAGGCTGAGGATGTGGGTGCAGTAGGCACAGAGGTTGTGCAGCCCCCGCAGGTGGGCCTGCAGCTTCCCGCTGGGCAGCTTTGCCTGCAGCAGCAGGACCAAGTAGCTAAAGACAAAGGCATCCAGGGAGGCAGGGCTGGGGCAGAGAGAGAAGAGTGGGATGGAGAAGGACAACTGAGGCAGACGGGGGAAGCTAGAGCTGGAGGAAGAGACAGCCTTGGGAGTGGGCTCTGGGCAGCAGGGGGCCACCAGGGAAGGACAGGACACACAGTTCTGGACCTGGTATGGAGAGAGTTCCCCAGGTGGCGCCAGGCTAGACCTGAATGGGGCTCTATCCCAGGGCTGCATAAAGGGCACATTGAGTGTCCCACAGCCCTGCAGGCCGCTCCTGTGCCTGGCTGCCCTCCCACCCTACCCTCCTGTACCTCTGAGGAGACTCTGGCCCCACACACAGCCCCACTGTCACCAGAGCCAGTATCTGTCCTGAGGACCTCATGTCCAGAGCCTGTGCCCACCCCAGCCCCAGCCCCAGTGGCTACATTTCAACCTGTATCTTCTTCCAAGCTACCCATTCCCCCCGGGAGTGAGACTCACGCATCTCCAAAGAAGAACTTCTGAGAGCCCAGGCGCTGAGAGAGAAGGGTCAGGCACTCCCGAGCCTCTCGGTACAGCTATAGGGAGGACACAGGTAGGCTTGCGGCTGCGGGAACAGTGCCACCTCCCCTCCTAGGCACTCCCATTCCTGGCCATCGTCCTTGGGGCTCATCTCTGTACAACAGCCCCCTGTCCCAGAGCTACCTCCTTCTCCAGCTCTTCCTCGTCCTCAGGCCTGTGCTCCCCACACAGCAGCTGCAGCCGTTCCATGTACTGCCGCTGCATACGGCCGGGCAGGAAGAAGTTGAGGGGAAAGGGCATAGCCTCTGCATACCACTTGCGGGTCACTTCCACATAGTTCTTGCTGTCTATCCAAAAAGTATGTATCTGGATTGGGTAGGTGGGAAGGAAGAGGCAGGCTAAGCCAGTGCACCTGCTTGATTCAGGGTGGGCTTCTGACCCCCACACTGCTCTGAGCCTGTGTGTGGGTGTGTGCGCGCCTGACCCTCGCCCCTACTGGCCGTGAATGCTGGCAGGCCTGGCACACTCACCAGCACTGGGAGCAGCTTCTCCTCCAGCAGAGACATGAAGGCCAGGGTGTCTGCCCCTTGCCGGGCTGACAGATCATAATCGGCATTGTACTTCTGTGGAGGAAATATCCATGAGGTGGACACTAGGGGACCACAGGGGCACTTTGCCAGGGAGGGAAGAGTCCTGTCTGCTACCCCCATCACTGGCCTCTGAGTGTAGTGGAGGTAGAGCAAGGAGCTTTTCCTGCTGAGGCCCCCTTGCCTCGGCCCAGCCAGTAGCCTGTTGCTGTTGGCAGAAAGCCTGGGCCTTGGAGCCCATTGGCCGTCAAGGTCCTGTGCCCATTGCGGGGAGGAAGGAAGGCCCGGCCACAAACTAGGAGTAGCTCCCAGAGTTTCCACGGAAAGCTGGCAGCATGCCTGCTGACGGCAACTTTCTAACAGTAACTTTCTCGATCCAGACACCACAAAGCTAGCAGAGTGGAGCTCAGATGCAGGTTGGGCCTCATTCCATGCCTCAGGAACTAGGCGATGCCATCCTCACACTCTCTGGACCCAGTGAACCCATGCCCAGGGCCTCCCAGCTTGTTGCCTCAATGCCCAGCTCTTGGCTGTTTCTTCCACTTCATTCCATGGCCCAGGCGCCACCGCCGCATACACATTCCACTTATACCCCCAGGTCTCGGTCTGCCCCACCTTCCCAGTCTCCAGTCTCTGCTCCTCAGCATCCCCCTCCACATCCTGAGTAAGCTTTGTCCCCAAATAACCTCATGAGCATGGTCCTTACATCTCCTGGAGCCTCATTTCTCCCCTGTGGAATGGGGGTAAGGATCTCTTTCTTTTAATGTAGCTGTTAGGAAATAATTTAGGAGAATACGCCGGAAATTGGAAAAGTTCTGTTCATACATAAGGAACCAGGATAGTAGCCCAGGGCCTGCCAGGAACTTTGGCTTTTATCTGGATCCCCTCTCTCCAGGCCTCTCAAGCCTATATTCATTCATTCCCCAGCTCCCTAACCCTTGGGAAAGCAGGAATAAGGAAGAGGATCCCATTTCTGACCATGTGTTCTCTCCTGGAACCAGACTGTGAATGACAGAAGAACCCATGGAAAGCTTGCTGGCTAAGCCCCTAGTTTTATACCTAAGGAGTGCACAGCTCTGATAGGTTAAGTAGCTTGCCCAAGACTGCACAGCCAATGACAGAGTGAAGAGCATCGCCTAGGCCTCCCCACTCCTATTGTAATGCTCTTTCAACTTACCCAGCCTGGCTCTAAGCCTTGTCCATCCTGAGCCCCACATCCAGCCCTATTCCCTGAAAACAGGGAAGTGGCCCTTATAAGTCCCTCTCCAGTCCCACCCTTGACGTCCTCAAAAGAGCCAATTGCTGTCTTCACTCTCCTTTCTCTTCCATTTGTCATCAGCCTATGTCCCTCTCCCTGCCCAACAGGTAGAAAGTACTGTGCCTCTGGATGTGCCTCTGGTTGTCCCCACAGTGCCCTAAGCTTAATCTCTGGCCTGCTGCTTTACTGCAATATAGTGACATCCTGTGTGTCTGTCTCCCCCATCAGACTGTGTGCTCCTTGATGTTCTGGGTCACCTGCGTCTAGCTTGGCGTATGTCTGGTGCTCAATAAATATGTGTTGCACTGAACTGACTGAACTTCTCTCACTGGCAGCCCCGTATCCAAGCCACTTACCTCTTTTCGAAGGTGGGTGATGATTTTGTGTGGTACTGAGATGACCTCTCCATGACTGGTCTGAAGGGCAGGCAGAGTTCCTGACATTGAGAGAGAAGTATGCCCACCAGACACTTAGCTGCCTATCCATACATATTTGCAACGCATTCCCACCTCTCTCTTGCTCCTCCCTTTGTGCACACCCTTCTTCACCCCCCGGATGCTGGGTACCTGAAGGGCTCCGCCAGGGGTTGGTGATCTTGTGCACTTTGAGTGGAGCACCAGTAAATCTGGCATAGGTCTTCAGGCAAGGAAGCAGAAGGCAGAGGGGGCAGGGCCACGGCCCCCACAGGGGAATCAAAAAGAGAAATAATATTTATTGAATATCTTATGTGCCAGGACCTATGCTTATAACCTTAGTACCAAAAAAAGAAGTAGACATTACCATTCCCATTTTACAAATGGACAATGCAAGGCTGAGCGATTATGGACATGGCCATGATTACAAGTCAGCCAGGAAAATCCTTTCCTCTATTTCCTCTCCTGCCATCTACCTGGTGGACACCTATCCTTAGAAGCTTATCCTAACTTGTATCCTTGGAAGCACTGACCATGCCTTCTTTGGCAATTTCTGTGGTCTGTTCCTACTTACATCTTAAACCTGAACATTTTATTACATTTATTTGCTTACATGTCTGGCTTTCTGTTAACAACTTGAAGGGAGGGCCCAAGTCTTTTTCATCTTTACAAGGCGATATTTGGTATTTGGAAGAAGCTTAATGCATGCTTTTTAAATGAAGGAGTGAGTGAATGAATGAAGTGAGCTAAGTCTGTCTGATTCCAAGACCTTCTACAGAGCCTGGCTATGAGCCATTTGTTCCAACAAACAGTAGGCTCAGTAATGCTGTTCAGCGAGGAGGAGGATAGGGGGCTGGGAAGGCAGCAATGCTAAGCCGGAGGAGATGTCTTAGATAGTACAGCCTAGTAAACCCCCGAGTGAAGAAACAGCACCCAGGAAGGAGAAAGGATCGCCCAAGGTCACACAACTGGTAAATGGATGAATAAGGACTAGAACCCATCTGCTGAACCCTCGACCAGGCCTCTTTCCATTGCTGCACGAAGCTTAAGAAACTACGGCTTAGGGCACTGAGCCCATATCAGCCACGCACACTCTGATTGCCTCAGTTTCCCCCACTGCGCCCGTGCTGAGGTGCCCTGGCAAAGTTCGGATGCTCGGCCAGTTCGGCCCCCTCCCCAGTCCTCCAGGGCGCAGCAGAAGGCGCCGGCGCCATCCCTCACCAGCACGGCCAGGCTGTCCAAGTCCACGGACGGCAGCCCCCAGCCCCCTGACCAGCAGAACAGCTCCATGGGCGCCGCCATCTTGCCCGCCCTCTGTCCCGGAAGCACCTCCCAGTGCATTTCTGCCCTCCCTCTAGGGGACCCGCCCCCCGCCACCGCCCCTTTGGTCGCTCCGGGCGGGGGGCCTGGGGAGGTCCCGGAGGAGGCGGGGCTTCTCGCGTCTGAAGAGGCAGCGGGACGGCGGGGGGCGGGGCAGCAAGCTTCAGGGGAAGGCGGCCGCCGGCCCATGCAGAGGCGGCCCCTGCAGCGGAAGAGGGCTGCCGGCCAGGCGCGCCTTGGAGAGTCACGGCGCCTCGGCCGAGTGGAGCCCCGAACCCCCGAAGGCGCAGCGGGTCCAGGAGAGGGGGATCTTGGGCTCCTGGGCTGGCTCTGGGGACTACTGCCAAACTGCACGTGGCGTGGACTGCTTCGGGGCCCCTCGGGGCTCGGCCCCGATCGGGGACCGCGGGGGGGTCCCCCGAGCTGCATGTTTTCCACAGCGCGTTATGTTTGGAGCGGGCCCTGCGCCGCCTGTCGCCATGGAAACAAAACAGGGGCGGTGGCGGCGGCCGGAGCCGAGGCCGGGCTGGGGCCTGGGTGGGGGAGGGGAGGTGGGGCTCGCCGGCTGTTCCCTAGGTAACTGGAACTCAGGCGCCCCTCCGCTTCATCCGGGTCATGGCCGGTCCGCTAATATCCGCAGTGCTCCACAATCTGGTCCTTGGCTCCTGGCCTGTCCTCTGGTCTACTCTTGTCCCTGGTGTCCCTTTCCTCTTTCCTGATTTCTTCACTGCGACCTCACTGACCACTGTTTTAGACTCTCTCTCCAGTCCCCATCGGACGCTTCCAGACTCCCAAGTTTTCCTAAGAATGGGGGAAAATGGAGGAACATGCACATTTTAGGGGACCCTCACCCTAATAAAAAGCACTTGCTCCGCCAGAGCAGCAAACTTCATGCCATGTGGACATCCCTGGGCATTATAGCAATCTAGATTTGGCCACTCCCTTGGCATCCTTTCCTGCCAGCTATGGAATAATGCCCCCTGTCTGGCACTAACCCCTGCCAAGGTTTCCTGCCTTCCCCAACTATGGCTTCCAGAAAACAGTAGCATTCGGTAGCGCTGTGTTGAGACCCCCAACAATGGGATGACAGGGAGGCACGGGGGAGAGGACCATTAGGGAGGGGTAGGAGGCAGGGAGGCCTCCGGGACTCTCTTTCCCAGTGCCCCTGGTTCCCAGAGTTGGTGATGCCTCCAGGGTGATTGGCAGCTCTTTGTTTCAGCCCCCCCTCACCCGCCTGCTGGCCCCCCCTCCGACTCCCCCCGCGGTCCCTCCGCCCCCCGCTCCTGCTCTCTCCGCCTAGCCTTTTCCCCTCCCAGCCGCCTGCCTGCCAGGGGTAGTGAGCCGGCTGAGCGGCATGGAGACGCAGGAACTTCGGGGGGCCCTGGCTCTTCTCCTTCTTTGCTCTTTCGCATCTGCCAGTCAGGACCTGCAGGGTAAGCCTGTCTCCATCCTCATAGACCCCTCTCTGCCTCCTCCCCATTTTCCCTCAGCCCAGGTAGCAGGGAACATGTGGGCAAGGGGAGAGGGAAAGAGTCTTGAAATTGAGTCGGAGGAAAGAGTTACAGTGCCTAGAGTTGGTGAAATTATGGGCTGGTGGGGAGGAGTGGGCACCAGAGAGTGGTGGATGAATGGGAACTGGCCAGGGTCAGGCATGAGCCAGGGCAGAGGACTCAGGAACTGGATGCTAGGGCTGCCTGGCTGGGTTGGGGTCTGGGCATCTGTAGGCACCCCAGCGTCTGGGAGAGCAGCCTGAGGTGGTTGTACTGTGGGGGTCCCTGAGCTTCATCTCCCTCCCCAGCCCTGCTGCTTAAGGACAGGGTAGGGGTGGGGAACAAGAGGTCTGGGCTCTCCTGGAGGTCTGGTGGTGGGATGGGCCCATGGGTGTGGGAGAGGTAGCTGGAGCAGATGACACAGGCCCAGATTCTTTACTGGCTAGAGGGGAAACCACAGATTGGCCAGGACACAGGAGGCAGAGGAGCTGGGTCCTACATTCCCGTGGGAGACAGCCCAGATGGTGGGAGGGTCAGAGGCTTCAGTGGACAGCTGTTCGTATTCAGAGCGGGTGGGTTGAGACCCCAGGATGGGAGAAGAGGGCCACTGGGGTGTGGAATAAAACAAATCCAGCAGTGGAAAGAGAAGCTGCCTCCCATTTCTGGGCTGTGGGCACCAGGTGCCACTCCTGCCTGAAATCAGCACAGCATCTCCCTTGCGCCACCTGGTGGGGGCATCTCAAGTTTGCAGAGTGCTGTTTCTGTATTTCCAAGTGAGCTTCAGGCCTGCAGGTTTCCAGAGGTGGTAGCAGGCAAAAATGAGGGAAAGAAAGGTACAATTCCCCTGTCCTCTGAGAGCAAAGAGGGTTGAGTTTTGAGAATGTGACTAATGTTGCCTGGTGGTGGGGGTTGGGGGTGATGAGGCGTGCCCCACCCCTGAGGGCTCAGGGGAGAGGGCAGGCCTTCGCATTTGGTCCCTTTCTCTGATCTCTTGATAACTCCTGCCTGGCCAGTAATTGACCTGCTGACTGTGGGCGAGTCCCGGCAGATGGTAGCTGTGGCAGAGAAGATCCGGACAGCCCTGCTCACTGCTGGGGACATCTACCTCTTGTCTACCTTCCGCCTGCCCCCCAAGCAGGGTGGTGTCCTCTTTGGCCTCTACTCTCGCCAAGACAACACACGATGGCTGGAGGCCTCTGTTGTGGGCAAGATCAATAAAGGTGACTGGTGGGCATCTCCTTTCCTGTGACAGTGACCTCCTTGAGCACTCTCCCTTCTCCCCCTCCCAAGTGCTTCCCAATTCTCCTTGACCTCCACTGGAGACCACGGTCTTATCAGACTGTGCCCAGGCATCGGGGGCATGTGGTATGCGATGCTTAGGAGGTGCTTCAAGAGGCCAGGTATCCAAACAATGGGGGGGGCCTCGTATTTATAGGAATGGGAGGTTATACTTGGGGATGCCTGAAGGGAGGGTGAGACATGTCTCCGTGCCCCAGCAGTGATATAGAAGAGGTCCTTCAGATCCCTGGGGCAGTTCAGTGGGTACAGAACTAGCTGCCACCCTAGGGACAGAGCAATCTGGAGACTACGAAAGTCTTAGTTTCTAAACCAATTTGAAAAACAATTATTGCGTACCTATCATGTACAAGGTACTGAGAGATACATAGCTGAATTAGGGCTAGTAGCCCTAGAGATGTGATATCCAGAAGAGTTGATCCAAGGCTCAACTGGGAGATGGGATGGGGTACGGTACCCATACTGTCCTCTCCTTCTGGGCAGTACTGGTGCGCTACCAGCGGGAGGATGGCAAAGTCCACGCCGTGAACCTACAGCAAGCAGGCCTGGCTGATGGGCGCACACACACGGCCCTCCTGCGACTCCGAGGCCCGTCCCGACCCAGCCCTGCGCTGCAGCTCTATGTGGACTGCAAGTTGGGAGACCAACATACTGGCCTTCCAGCATTGGCCCCCATTCCTCCAGCAGAGGTCGATGGGCTGGAGATTAGGACTGGACAGAAGGCTTACTTGCGGATGCAGGTGAGCAGGGAGGACCCTCTGAGTTTCTGTGGAAACAGAGTTTGCACCAGTTGGGGGGAGGAGGTGGCAGATCCTCCCACTTACTCTGCTGCTGTCCCCCCAGGGCTTTGTGGAATCTATGAAAATTATTCTGGGTGGGTCCATGGCCCGGGTAGGAGCCCTGAGCGAGTGTCCATTCCAAGGGGACGAGACTATTCACAGTGCAGGTAATGCAGAGACTTCTGTTTGCTGATACTGGACCACAGGTCCTATGGTCTTTGGCGACTCCTGTCCTCTTGACCTCCCACCCCCTTAACAACTGTTCCTTTGATTTGCCTATTCCTGGGGTGTCTGACCCTGTTACCCCAAATTTTTCACCTCTTGACTCTGTGATCTCCAATATAGCCAGGTGTGGTTCAGAAAAATTTCCCCATTCAGGTCATCCTGCCTACCAGGGTGTCTGGAAAAATAAAACGATCCAAGAGAGGAATGTAACTCTGAGGAACTCTGGGGGACAGTGGGGAGGAAGTTAATTGCTTGTTCTTGGCTAAATGAGATACCTGGTCTCGGGTCTTTTTTAGCTCCCATTGGCAGCTGCTGAGGGCAGCAGTGTCTCTGAGCATTGTCATTGCCCATGTACCTGGTCTCTCTGACAGGGATGTTCAGAGGCTCCTACCTAAATAAAACACCCACTTCTCCCAGATATTTCAAAGAAAGCGCTCTTGATGTGGAAGCTTGGGAGGGAGGCAGGGTATGGACTGTGCTGGGACCCTTGCCCTGCTTTGGGGTCACCTCTCACTTGGATCTCTCCTGCTACTGCCATGCCTGGGAACCAGGAGGATCTGGATTTTGACTTCCTATGAGGCAACTCCCTTAGAGGGTTCCTCACCCCACGGAAAGTGCTGGTGCTGCTTGCCTGCTGGCTCTGCCTTCCCACCAGCCAATACCCCATCGGGATTCTGAGGATCCGGCCCGCTGTCCCTGTCTTCCTTCCTTCTCCTCACCAGCCAGGCCCCTCTTTATATCTCCACCCCACACCCCTGACTATGTTTTCTTCTCCTCTCTAGTGACCAATGCACTGCACTCCATTCTAGGTGAGTTGGCCGCCATGAAGTGAGGGGGCAAGAGTGGGGAGGAGGCCCCAGGCTTTGGCAGCTGCCCGAAACTAAGTCCTCTTCAGTCAGGAACAGGATGGGTTTAAAGGTAGAGGGGTAGGCAGTGGTGGCAGGAGCTGGCTTACTACCCAAGGAGGGACCAGGGCTGGCACCCCAGTTCTGAGACTCTCCTTGCCCTGGACCCTGACAGGAGAGCAGACCAAGGCGCTGGTCACCCAACTCACCCTCTTCAACCAGATCCTGGTGGAGCTGCGGGATGATATCCGAGACCAGGTTTGGGTGGGCAGTAAAGGGTGGTACTGATCCTGGGGCGGGGTGGCACATGCCAAGAGCTGACTCTTCGCCATCCTTCTACAGGTAAAGGAAATGTCCCTGATTCGAAACACCATCATGGAGTGTCAGGTGTGCGGTGAGTGGGAGAGCAGGGGAGGGCTCCAGATGGCAGCACTGGGCTCCCCACCCCGTGGCTTCCCCTTCCTGTGGTTTGAATGGTGACCTGTGGGTGGCTCTGATTGTGCCCACCCCCCAGGATTCCACGAGCAGCGTTCCCACTGCAGCCCCAACCCCTGCTTCCGAGGCGTGGACTGCATGGAAGTGTACGAGTACCCAGGCTACCGCTGTGGGCCCTGCCCACCAGGCCTGCAGGGCAATGGCACCCACTGCAGTGACATCAATGAGGTGGGGGAGGGCAGAAAGCTGGGGTGAGGGTGTCAGGGGGGCCCAAGAGGGCGGGATGAATGTTGGTCAGGAGCGGAACCTGGAGTTCAGGAGAGGTCAGTGACCAGAAAAGGCAAAGGAGAGAGAAGGCCTGGGGCAAAGACTGAAGCCATGCAAGGAAGGAGCTGGGGCAGTGGCAGGGCAAGTTTGAGACATTTGCTGGGGGTATGGGGAGGCAGCAGGGGAACACAGAGGGAGGCTGGGGTGCGGCTGGGTGGGGAGAATGATTCTGGGATCACGGGCAGGGGCCTGAGTTTCCCAGACGTTGGGGGGCTGACCTCTGCTTTCTCATCTGGTCCCCAGTGTGCTCATGCTGACCCCTGTTTCCCGGGCTCCAGCTGCATCAACACCATGCCCGGCTTCCACTGTGAGGCCTGTCCTCGAGGGTACAAGGGCACACAGGTGTCTGGTGTGGGCATCGACTATGCCCGGGCCAGCAAACAGGTCAGGTTGGGTGGTGTGTGTGGACAGGGATCTTGGCTGTGTGAAGGCCAGGGGCTCTGGGGTTGGACGTGGGATCCCGTAATAAATGGGATGAGGCTGATTTTGCATCGGCTTTGGGTCTGGACTTAATATCAACATTCACAAATAAGGCCACACCAGTGCCCTCTCCTGTATCTGAGGAGACCCACTATAGGTCTGGTTCCACCCAAAGTCTGCCCCTTCAGGTCTGCAATGACATCGATGAATGTAACGATGGTAACAATGGTGGCTGTGACCCAAACTCCATCTGCACCAACACCGTGGTGAGCCAAATACCCTGAGTGTGCCTGGGGTGGTGGGAATGTGTAACCCCCGCTTCAATTTCCTGCTGCCCTTCCTCCTTCCCTAGGGCACTACACAGAGTAGGTGTTCACATGGACCTGATTTGGAATTCGGGTTTCTGCCTCTTACTAGCTGTGATCTTAGCAAGTTATTTAACCTTTCTTTCTTTCTTTTTTTTTTTTTTTTTGAGACAGAGTCTCACTCTGTTGCCCAGGCTAGAGTGCCGTGGCATCAGCCTAGCTCACGGCAACCTCAAACTCCTGGGCTCAAGCGATCCTCCTGCCTCAGACTCCCGAGTAGCTGGGACTACAGGCATGCGCCACCATGCCTGGCTAATTTCTTCTATTTTTAGTTGTTTTGCCAATTTCTTTCTATTTGTAGTAGAGACAGGGTCTTGCTCTTGCTCAGGCTGGTCTCGAACTCCTGAGCTCAAACGATCCGCCCGCCTCGGCCTCCCAGAGTGCTAGGATTACAGGCGTGAGCCACCGCGCCCAGCCTATTTAACCTTTCTGAGCCTCAGCTTCCTCATTTGAAAAATGGGGTTATTATCTACCTTGAAAGGTTGTCATGAGAACCTAAAGGAGATACTGATATACCTGGCATAGCTGTGAGTGCCCATCCTCCACCCCTCGGGTGGGGTGGTGCTGGCTCTGGGAGCTTGGTGGGCTCACCGTCCTTCCTAAGACACCGCTTCCCCACTCTTAGGGCTCTTTCAAGTGTGGTCCCTGCCGCCTGGGTTTCCTGGGCAACCAGAGCCAGGGCTGCCTCCCAGCCCGGACCTGTCACAGCCCGGCCCACAGCCCCTGCCATGTCCATGCTCACTGTCTCTTTGAACGCAATGGTGCAGTGTCCTGCCAGGTGAGCTAGGCCTGGGTTTGGAAAAGGAGAATCTGGGGAAAGGGGTGGGACTATGTTCAGGGCCTGGGCTGGGGGCTTTCCTGGGAAAGGGAGGTGGGCCTGGGCCCAGGCACTGGTTGGTGGGGAGAATAGAACCTGGAGCAGGGAAGACAGAGGGGTAGGGGAGGCAGCCTGAACTGCTAACTCCTTCCCTTTATGTTGCCCCAGTGTAACGTGGGCTGGGCAGGGAACGGGAACGTGTGTGGGCCTGACACAGACATCGATGGCTACCCAGACCAGGCACTGCCCTGCATGGACAACAACAAACACTGCAAGCAGGTGCGGGGGCAGGTGGGTGAGTGGGTATGGTGAGGAGCCCCAGGCTGGGTCAGACCAGAACTCATCCATCCTCTTCCCCTGAACTTTAGGACAACTGCCTTTTAACACCCAACTCTGGGCAAGAAGATGCTGATAATGATGGTGTTGGAGACCAGTGTGATGATGACGCTGATGGGGACGGGATCAAGAATGTTGAGGTGACTGTCCAGCCTCTTGCGGCTCCTCTGCTCTCCTGTTCTCTGTGTCCCTTACCTCATCCCACAATCCTGCCTCTCCCTGGCCCCTGGGAGCTCTTTAGGAAGGGCCCCATACTCCAAATTAGGGAGGCATAAACCTGGTGCCCTGGACAAGGTGGACTACATGGAAGTTGGGTGGGCGGGCCTGTGGCAAGCAGGTGGACTGTCATAGGGGTGGTGATCTTAGGCAAGGATACAGGGACAAGGTGGTACAGGATGGCAGACCTGACCCTTCCTCTCCCACCCTTTTGCCCAGGACAACTGCCGGCTGTTCCCCAACAAGGACCAGCAGAACTCAGACACAGATTCATTTGGTGATGCCTGCGACAACTGCCCCAACGTTCCTAACAATGACCAGAAGGACACAGATGGCAATGGGGAAGGAGATGCCTGTGATAACGACGTGGATGGGGATGGTGCAGGCCTGGGGCTCAGGGGGTGGCCGGGAGACCTGTAAGAATTTGGTTACAGGTGGGGATGGAGCAGGGAGGCTAGGAGTCTATGAGAATTGGGAGGTATGCTTGAGGAAGCTGGCCTGGGCCAGGAGAGATTACCTGCAGTAGATGTCAATGGGAATGTGAGATAGGGTGTAGTGTAGAGTTAGGCGGGGTGTGGGTTAGAGGGTGAGACAAGGAACAGGCAGATTTCCTGACTGGTTTGCCATCTGGGTGAGGAGACAAAGCTCAGGGCTTTCACCAACCTAGAAAAGTGAGTATGACATGTTTTTTTTTTTTTGAGACAGAGTCTCACTCTGTTGCCCAGGCTAGAGTGCCGTGGCATCAGCCTAGCTCGCAGCAACCTCAAACTCCTGGGCTCAAGCGATCCCCCTGCCTTCTCCCAAGTAGCTGGGACTACAGGCATGTGCCACCATGCCCGGCTAATATTTATATATATATATTTTTTAGTTGTCCAGCTAATTTCTTTCTATTTTTAGTAGAGACAGGGTCTCGCTCTTGCTCAGGCTGGTCTCCAACTCCTAAGCTCAAACGATCCGCTGCCTCAGCCTCCCAGAGTGCTAGGATTACAGGCATGAGCCACCGTGCCCAGTGTGGCATGTTCTAACGACAACCTGGTGCTACCCACCTGTCTTCTAGGCATCCCCAATGGATTGGACAATTGTCCTAAAGTCCCTAACCCACTTCAGACAGACAGAGATGAGGATGGGGTGGGAGATGCTTGTGACAGCTGTCCTGAAATGAGCAATCCTACCCAGGTACAGGGGAATGGTGAGGGGTGAGGGGACTGGTGCATGATATTGCAACCCTTTGGATGGGAAGTGGTCAGGTCACCCTCTTCAGAGTTGTCAAGAGGAGATGGTGAGAACAGGTCCCTCTATCTCAGACAGATGCAGACAGCGACCTGGTGGGGGATGTCTGTGACACCAATGAAGACAGGTAGGCTCTTGGCCAAGACATGCAAAGTCTTACAGGGGATATTTTACTTTCCTCTAGTATATTCTCAAGTCCATCTGTGATTTAGCCTTAATTCCCTACACTATTGAGCAGGAAGTCATTCTCATAGTCTATCCTCCATTCCTGCTGGACCTTCACCTCATCTGGCTGACCGCAAGGGGTCTGGCTGGCTGGAGGGTAGACTCCAGAGAGACTGTGAAGCAAAAGAGAGGGGAAGGACCAGGATTACCTTTGGAGCCTTTATTTGGTGCCTGTTCTTCTGAGCAGCGATGGGGATGGGCATCAGGACACCAAGGACAACTGCCCACAGCTGCCAAACAGCTCCCAGCTGGACTCAGACAATGATGGACTTGGAGATGAGTGTGATGGGGACGATGATAATGATGGCATTCCAGATTATGTGCCTCCTGGTCCTGATAACTGTCGCCTGGTACCCAATCCCAATCAGAAGGACTCAGATGGTAACTCTGGGGCCCAGATAGGGTTGGACTGCTGTGGGCTTTGCTCAGGGGGAGGCAGCAGGTCCTGCTGGGGAGCAAGGAAGGGCAAGGTGGGGAAAGAGGCCAGGAATGCAAGGCCCAGGAGGTGGTACTGTTGGCTGTGGGGAGTGACTAGGACCTTCCTGAGCACCTAGCCTCACTCTGTCCAGGTAATGGCGTTGGTGATGTGTGTGAGGATGACTTTGACAATGATGCTGTGGTTGACCCCCTGGATGTGTGTCCCGAAAGTGCCGAGGTAACTCTCACGGATTTTCGGGCCTATCAGACCGTCGTCCTGGATCCGGAGGGTGATGCTCAGATTGACCCAAACTGGGTCGTGCTCAACCAGGTACTTAGGGCAGTGGGCTGGGCAGGTGCTATTAGACTAGACTACCAGGTGGGGCCTAAGTGGGCTAAAGCACCTGGATCATGGCTTGTTTCTTTACCATACAACCCTAGGGCATGGAAATCGTTCAGACCATGAACAGTGACCCTGGCCTGGCAGTTGGTATGTAAGGGACACCCAGTTCAGCAATTTCAATAATTTTCAAACAGAGGAATCCTACAGAGGGTGGGGTAGGAAGTGGACAGGGAGGGTGGGCAAAGGGGTGAGAGAGAAGGCAGCGGGCCAAGCTGGCCACACATGTAGCAGATCCCACAATGGGCCACTAGTAGCTTTGCTGCCCCTGACCTTTTCCCAACCCTTACCCCAGGATACACAGCCTTCAATGGTGTGGACTTTGAAGGCACCTTCCATGTGAACACAGTGACTGATGATGACTACGCAGGCTTTCTCTTCAGTTATCAGGACAGTGGCCGCTTCTACGTGGTCATGTGGAAGCAGACGGAGCAGACCTACTGGCAGGCCACACCTTTCCGGGCTGTTGCCCAGCCCGGGCTACAGCTTAAGGTCCCCCAGCTACCTAGATTCCCCAACCCAGGACTCTTTCCCAGTGCTCTGTCCCCCAAGTCCCAGGGCTCCCCCCACCCCACTGCCTGACTGGGAACCCTCTCACCCAGACATTTGGCTTGGAGGTCGGCTCTCCAGGGCACCAGAGCATTCTCCTGACCCCCATGACTCCCTTTCCCACCTGCACTTACCAACCTGTTGTCTCTCTTACCAACCTCACTCTGGTCCTGTGGTTGACCCATTGTCTTTGCCAATGCTCCCCAGGCAGTGACATCAGTGTCTGGCCCAGGTGAGCACCTCCGAAATGCCCTGTGGCATACTGGCCACACTCCTGATCAGGTACGACTGTTGTGGACTGACCCAAGAAACGTGGGCTGGCGTGATAAGACCTCCTATCGCTGGCAGCTGCTGCACCGGCCTCAAGTTGGCTACATTCGGTGAGGAGTGGGGTTGAGCCCACCTGAGGGATTCAAGCTGGGTCTTTCCTTTCCCTTTAGCTGGGACTCACCAGTGACCTCCTCTCTACTCAATTCTCTGGTGCCATGGGTGGGGACCCTGGCCCCTTCTCTCCATCCCCTTCTCACCACAGACAGGAGAACCTGTAGGCAATGTTGGTCAAGTCACTCCTCCTTCCTGCCCCACTTTCCCCTCTGTAAAACAAGGGCTTTGGACTAAATGCCCTTTACAGTTCCCGGGAGCCTCCCAACCCCAGGCCAATCTGTGGCGGGGTGCATCACATTGGCCCCTTAATTGGTACAGCCCAGAACCTGCCTCATCAAAGTATCTGACCTGGAAGGGATCATCATTTGCAGAAGAGCAAACCAAGGCCCAGACTTCACAGGCCTCTCTTCAGCATTTTGTCCACAACTTTGCATTTCCCTCCAACAAGTGCCCCTAGTTAGTGCAGATGACCAGGAAGGGAGGAGAAATGGGCCTGCTAAGAGGCTGGACTTTCCATGGCCAAGAGCCCAGAGCCCAGCAACCTGGGTTGGTTCCCCTTTAAGGTGCCTGGGGCTGCGGGGTGCCAGGACAGGGGATAAAAGGGGGTGGACTAGAGCCTGGGAAGCGGGTGACTTCACCCCCCAGCCCATTGTGCTCATCGTCATGGCAACCCAATCCTCGCTTGGAATGTGGCTGGTGCTTTGAGATGCAAAAGGGGCCGGACAAAGAGCTAGGGGCCCCAGGCCTGAGAAAAGCACCCCCCTTCCCTCCCCTTTCCTTCCTCCCTTCTCTCTCAGGCCTGGTGAGCTCAAGGGGGACTGGAGAAGAGCAGGCTCCCCCCCCCACAGCATGGTGGCACAGTGCCCACTGGCACCCTAGCACCAACAGACACTCCTATCCTGGACAGGGTGAAACTCTATGAGGGACCCCAGCTAGTGGCGGATTCTGGGGTGATCATTGACACATCCATGCGAGGGGGGCGTCTCGGTGTATTCTGCTTCTCCCAAGAAAACATCATTTGGTCCAATCTCCAGTATCGATGCAATGGTGAGGCTGCAGACCGAGATCAACCTGACCCCTCATGCCCTTGCAGGAGAGCCACATCCTCTGACATTACTTATTTCCCCTTCTTCAGACACAGTGCCTGAGGACTTTGAGCCATTCCGGAGGCAGCTGCTCCAGGGAAGGGTGTGAGGAGGTGACCACCGGATTCAGAATCCTGATTTTAGATCCTTTGGCCTTGGGGTCGATCCTGGAGACCCTGGGGTCTAAGCTACAGCCCCTTAGCCAAACACAGACCCTTCTCTGACATTCATCAGGAGTTCAGCCCCAGAGGGGTGGTTACCCCACTTCAGGGGATGGGAAGTTTTCAAGGGGTATAACTCAGGCACTAACCCCAGGAAAGATAACAGCACATTGCCATAAAGTTCCAGTTGTTTTCTAAGCCAGTGCAATTGCTTATTTTAGGGATTTTCCGGGATAGGGTGGGGAACAGGAAGGAACCTGAGCAGTTAAGGGAGAAAGACTGGTAGGTTGGCAGTTAGAGATCTAGGGGAAGTTGGGTTGATTAGGGGGTGCAGGTGGGGAAGGTGCTGGATGGGGTTAAGTGAAGGATAGAGTGTTGGTCAGAGGATGGCTAAAGTCCTCCCAGCCCTACTTACTCACGGTGGTAGCGGCGACACTCCAGTCTATCTTACATCAGCCGGAATCGAGAGCCAGGAGAGCGGGGGCTGTCCCTTGAGGGGGAGGCCGGGGGGCCGGGGGGGCCGGAGGCCGGGACGAGTGCAATATTGGCGGGGGAAAGAACAACACTGCACCGCGTCCCGTCCCTCCCGCCCGCCCGGGGCCCGGGATCCCATTCCCCACCGCCTGAAGCCGGCCCGGCCCAGGAACTGGGGGCGCGCTGGGGAGTTGGGTTCACCTTGGAGGCCAGAAAGCCTCAGCGCCCGGAAGGTGAAAGGAATCGTAAGGGGGAGGGGTGAAGGGACAAGGGGAGACCGCGGAGTCCAGGAAAGGCCGCTTTCCGACGCCCCAGCGTTGCGCGCGCTTGCTCTTTAAATACTCAGACTGAGCGGCGCGGAGCGGTCGCCATGGTGACGCGTGTCCCAGCAACCGGACTGAATGGCTGTTGCTGGGCAACGCCGGGAGTTGAAGTTTGGGGCCGCCCACCTAGAGACTCGTGCTTTCTCTAGCCGGCGGATGGGGGGGCTTCTCCGCCTCTCTGGCCCGCGCGCCCGGGCGCGCTGACGTAAGACGCCCCCACCCCGCCCGGCGTCCGCCCCCGGGTCCGGCCGCGCACAAAGCCGCGCCTTGGAAGCCGAGCGGGACGCGGAGGGGAGCTGTGGTCCCGCGCCTCTGAGCGGGCTTCGGTCTAATCCCGCACCGCACCGAAATGTTTTTAATGTATTATTTCCCAGTCTGCATTGACTGGGGCTGAGAATTGTTTTCCTAATAGAGTCATAACTGCTTCCGTCGTCCTAGACCGCACCCCGGGACTGCCGGGCCAGCCTAATACCCCGAGCGCCACGTGCCGCTGTGGCCCCAAATATCTCCCTGCACCAAAATATTTCTGTCCTTCAAATACTTCTCGGTTCTTCAAATTATGCACCCTCATATATGGTTTTGCCTCCCACCACGTGCCTACCTGTTCCAAATGCCACTCTGCTCCCAAAAGGATAGTTTTGTGCCTCCAAAGTCCATTCTGTAGCCCCACCTACTCTCTGCGTCCTAAATATGTAACTGCACCCGCATAACTTGTCCCATTCCCCCTTCCTCGTTCCGATGTCCTCTCCCACATACCTCGGTGCTCCTTTCACATACCTCAGGACCCCACACATTTAGCACCATTTCCTCCAGGCACCGTCCGCAGGCGCCCCGGAGTTCCCCTCCTAAAGCTCCCAGTCCCTTCATTATACTGTGCATTCCTCCCTCCGTCCAAGGCACTGACTCCTCTCCCCGGCCCAGCCTCCCTAGACTCTGCCCCCATCAGGCAGCGCCGTCCAACCTCCTCTCCACCGGGTCAGGGCAGCCCCTTGGCCCTTGCGGGCCAGCCCCACAAGGCTCCCGGTGACCACTAGATGGCAGGAGCTCCTGGCCAGCAGTGAGGGCTGGCCGCCGCTAGAAAGTGGAGGATGGAAAGGAAGGACCTTAGGGTTCGTTGGAGCCCAGGTTTCGTGCTTTAAGTGGAAATTTTTTTCCCCACTGCCTCTCAGGAGAAAGCCAAGGAAGGAACCCAGGCTGCTGGAAAGTGCAGCCCGGGCGGGGACTGTGGGTTTCAGGGTAGAACTGCGTGTGGAACGGGACAGGGAGCGGTTAGAAGGGTGGGGCTATTCCGGGAAGTGGTGGGGGGAGGGAGTCCAAAACTAGCACCTAGTCCACTCATTATCAAGCCCTCGTTTTCTTCTCAGCTCCACAGAGTGGGGCTTCAGTGGACACAGAGTGGGTGGGGAAGTGGAGTTGGGGACCTCGGGGTGGGCTTCCTCCTCTTGCTGTCCAGGACCTAGACCTAGCCAGCCTTGTCTGTTTCCTTTTCTCACCTTAGCTGTTGCCTTGGGGCTAAAACTAGAGCCAGGGGGCCCCACGTCCCAGACTCCCGACCCTCCTTCTCTACTCCCACCTTCTGGAGCCAGGGAGTGGTTGGCGAAAGGGGGAGGCCAGTTGGAGAACAAACAAATTGTCAAGAGGGTTGAATGATTAGAGCCCATGTACCCTACCCAGGAATGGTTGGGAGGAGGAGGAAGAGGTAGGGAAGGGAAGGGGGGAGGGGGCGGAGTTTTGTCACCTGTCACCTGCTCCGGCTGTGCCAAGGGCGGGCGGGGGACCGGTATAAAGCAGCAGGCGCCTGTACCCGCTCCACCTCACACGCAGCGCCTGCCTGAGTCTGTTCTGCCCCCTCCTCACCCAGTTCACCACCACCATGACACCAGGCATCCAGTCCTCTTTCTTCCTGCTGCTGCTGCTCGTAGTGTTCACAGGTGAGGGGCACAGGTGGGGAGTGGGCTGCCCTGCTTATGTGGTCTTCTTTGCCTTTCTGTGGGTTTTGCTTCCTGGCAGATGGCACCATGAAAGGCAGAAATTACAGACAGGGGTGGCCCTGTCTGTGCCAGAATGAACGAAAGGCTAAGGACAGGCTGAGAAGAGGCAGCCCCCAGCAAAGTGGGTGCCAGGGGCGGGAAATGTCCTGAAGAGAAGTCTGGGAGTAAGGGAGTCAGGAGAGGTAAGTCTTGGGAACGGACACCTGGGCAAGCCAGGAGCAGCGGCGTGTGAGCAGAGAGAGGAAGGCTGCCTACAGGGAGGGAGGAAGAGGGCTGACCCCGCGGCTGCCTGATGCTGCTCCTCCATCTACCTGGAGGACTTCTCCGGTTGCCAGAGGTTATATTTTCTCCTTGCTCGAATTTGTCCTCCAACCCAACCCTGTCACCTCAACTTCTTAACAGCTATGACAATTGTTCAATCCTCAACAGTTTCTACAGATTTTGGCCACACAAGCTCCAGCCCAAGCAGAGAAACAGAGACTTTGTCTACCCAAAGCCATCTGCCATCCAGCTCTACTGAGAGAACAGCTGTGAGCACAACCAGCAGTTTCCACTCCAACCACAGTCCTGGTTTGGGCTCAACCACTCTAGTCGTCAGTGTCACCACGGCCCTAACTACCAGACCAACCTCAGGCTCCACCACCACTTCAGCTGGAGATGTCACCTCAGCCCCAGCCACCAGACCAGCCTCAGGCTCCACAACCACTCCAGTCTCTGATGTCACTACAGCCTCAACCACCACACCAGCCTCAGGCTCTACCACCTCTCCAGTCTCTGATGTCACTACAGCCTCAACCACCAGTCCAGCCTCAGGCTCCACCACCACTCCAGCCCCCAATGTCACCTCGGTCCCAGCCACCAGACCAGCCTCAGGCTCCACAACCACTCCAGTCTCTGAAGTCACTACAGCCTCAACCACCACACCAGCCTCAGGCCCCACAACCACTCCAGTCTCTGAAGTCACTACAGCCTCAACCACCAGACCAGCCTCAGGCTCCACAACCACTCCAGTCTCTGATGTCACTACAGCCTCAACCACCACACCAGCCTCAGGCTCCACCACCACTTCAGCCCAAGATGTCACCTTGGCCTCAACCAAGAGCTCTACATCAGTCTCAGCTTCCACTCTGGTGCACAATGGCACCTCTGCCAAGGCTACCACAACCCCAGTCGGCAAGGGTACTCCATCTTCAATTCCCAGCCACCACTCTGATACTCCCACCACCCTTGCCAGCCACAGCACCAGAACTATTGCCATTAGCACTCGCCATAGCACAGTACCTTCTCCCGCCTCCTCCAATCACAGCACTTCCTCCCCGTTGTCTACTAGGGTCTCTTTCTTCTTCCTGTCTTTTCACATTTTGAACCTCCAGTTTAATTCTTCCCTGGAAGATCCCAGCACCAACTACTTCCAAGAGCTGCGGAGAAACATTTCGGAATTGGTGAGTATCTGCCTTCCTTTAGCATGCTCCCCTAAAGCAGTCTCCAAAACTGCTCAAACCCTTTGCATCGAGCCTGAGTCCTTTCCCTCCCACTTCAGTTCTTGCAGATTTACAAAGAACAGGATTTTCTGGGCATCTCTTATATCCAGTTCAGGTACAGTTCTGGGTGTGGACTCTGTGTGTGTGTGGGGGGGTGGATGTTGTCGCGACTATGGGGAAGGACTGGTGTACTCATGGTTGGGGAAAAGTGCTGAGAATCTGGGACTCGTGGCTGAGTTACCTATTACCCTGTAACCAGGCCGGGGTCGGTGGTGGTAGAATCAACTCTGGCCTTCCGAGAGGCTTCCATCAGTGTCCAGGATGTGAAAACGCAGCTTCTTCAGAATGTAAAGGAAGCAGACAAATATAACCTGAATATCTCAGGAGTCACTGGTGAGGCTACTTCTCCAGCTGCAGCCCCGGCACCACGCCAGGGCACCTCTCCCTCCGGCGTCTGGGTTCCTGCACTTCCGCTTGGTGCTAGCGGGGGGAGGGCGCCTCCTTTGGGAGACTGCCCTGACCACTGTTTTTCCTTGTAGTGCAAAGTGTGCCGATTCCTTCCTCTGCCCAGTCTGGGTCTGGGGTACCAGGCTGGGGCATCGCCCTGCTGGTGCTGGTCTGTGTCCTGGTCGCGCTGGCCATCATCTATCTCGTTGCCCTGGTGAGTGTTCAGTCCCTGGCCCTGACCAGAGTCCCCCAGGTGGAAGGAACCCCTGGTCCACCATAACCTCCTATCTTCCCAGGCTGTGTGTCAGTGCCGTCGAAAGAACTATGGCCAACTGGACATCTTTCCAACCCGGGATGCCTACCATCCTATGAGCGAGTACCCCACCTACCATACCCACGGGCGCTATGTGCCCCCTGACAGTACCAGTCGTAGCCCCTATGAGGAGGTGAGGATGGGCCTCACAGGCTGGGGGAGGCAGAGGTTTTGGATGGGCAGGGGTTCTGAGGGGTACTTGGAAAACCTAAAGAGCTTGGGAGAGGAGAAAGGGGCGAGGCGACAGGAGGTAAGCAGTGGAGGGCCTGGCAAGAATGGGGGTGGAGATCAGAGGAGGACTGGGGAGGAGACCATGGAAGAAAGGGGCCCTCAAGAGGGAGTGCCCCCACTACCAGCATTCCCAAAAGATCTTTGCCTGTCCACATTCACTGCTGGCTGGCTCTGGCTGAACTGTGCCACTGCAGTGCTCACGAGGATGCCCAGCGGCAAAATGAGTGCGGCACTGTGCCCAGGGGAGCCCTTCCTGCGCAAGTCACAAGGAATGAGCACCTATGTCCCCACTCATCTCCTAAGAATGGAAAGTAGACTGAGAAAGGCTTGGAGGGGGGTGTCTCCCATGTAGAGGAAGAAGTGTCACCAGGCCAGGTGAGCCTGGATGCCAGTGGGGTTCTTGGGAGACTCAAGGAAGCAGGGACTCCGCCACCCTCCCTTTTTCCTCTCGTGGCCTTTCTCTGCAGGACCTAGTAAATAATTACTGCCGCCACCTGGGGCTGGAAAGCCTCTCCGGGTGGGGGAGGAGAGAGGAGTTTCTTTTTCTTGCCCCCATTTTCCTCCTCATGGAGACCTCCCTCTCAAGTTTTAACACATCTCCTTGGGCTGGAGGAGTAGAGAATGGAGGGGGAAAGAGGTGGCAGGGGAGGGCGAGGTGGGTGACTAGAGCCAAGGAAGGGGTGAAAGGGAGCAGAGGGAGGAGGAGCAGCCCTGTTTACAGTCACCTGGCTGCTGGTGAGGCCAGCAGGTGCTCTCTGAACTAACCCTTTGAGAGCTGGCCAGGCCCCTGGACCTATTACCCCTGCGTATGGTGCCATCCAGGGGCCCTAGGAGGTAGCTTCTGCCCCTCACCCTGGATCTGTTTTTCCTCCACCCAGGTTTCTTCAGGCAACGGTGGCAGCAGCCTCTCTTACACAAACCCAGCAGTGGCAGCCACTTCTGCCAACTTGTAGGGGCATGTCACCAGGCGAGCTGAGCAGCCAGCCGGTGCCAGTCCGCCCCCCTCAGGTTCTCCACCGCCCGAGTCCTTCCACTCTGTTCTGGGCTGGTGAGCTGGGTGGGCTGCTCACAGCCTCCCTCAGAGGCCCCACAAAGTTCCCTAACCCCTCTGGGCCTGGTGAAGCCCATCCTTGCCCCTGGGGGACATGCCTGGGGAGTGGTGCAGCGGTGGCTCAGGGAGGACGGGCCCACAAAGCCCAGAGATGGGGGTGGGAACCTGAACACGGCTGAATAAAACGTGGCCTCCCGCTGGGCCAACTTCTGATCCTTCATCTGTGACCCATGGATGGGAGAGGCGGTCAGAATGTGTCCGCCAGAGGGCCTAGAAGAGGGCTTTGGGGGAGGTGGAGGGAAGGAAAGGGGGCAAGAAGGAGTAGGGTTAATTTAAGAAGCAGGAGATGTGGGGAAGAAGTGACATAAGGGCGCAGGGGTGGCCAGCGGAAGAACTCAGTCACCTCTTCCCCATCCCTGGGGCACAAGAGGAAGGAGGAAACAAAACCTACGCAGACTTGGAGGGCTGGCGTGACTGGGCTCCGCCTGCCCAGTGGCTCTCCCCTCTCCTCCGCGGGGTTTCACTCGGCGGCCCGCGCCCTCTTCTCGCCCTGGCACGGTGCCCCCAGGCGGCTCTATTCTTAGCTGCCCGAGTGTGAAGTAAATCCTTGGGCAGTGATAACAGCCGCAGAGTCAACAGGGCCACGATAAGCGGGGGCTCGGTCGGATCCGGGCCCTGGCGCCAAGTCCGCCCCTCCTGCCGCCCCCCCCTCCGGCCGCTGCCTCTGGGGTGGGCTTCCCAGCACCCTGGGAATGGGGAAATGGTTCTGGTTCCCTGACCCCTTGGGGCCCAGGCACAGTGCCCGCCCTCTCAACCACATTCCCCTAGGACCAGGGCGCGGCCTCCCGGACGCCCCGTCTGGGGCCTGACGCCGGCAACTGGAGAGCTGCGTCCCCTGCTGGCCCTGGTCGACTCGACAGAGCCTGGCTTGGCGACCAGACCCACTGGGCACCCCTGGCTCTGAGCGACAACCGAGCACCCTGGAGCCCTCCCGCCAGGCCACACCCAGCACAGAAACTAAGAGGAATGGTCACACTTAAGGAAGGCAGAGATGTGCCTGGCATCACAGTTTATTGTTTATAAACCATGAAAATAACAGCTGTTGCTTGGCACAGGCCTTGCAGTGCCCATCGCAGAGAGGCAACAGGGGCACCAGAGGCCTTGCCTGCCCAACCCAGTGGGGGTACTGAGTCTCAGCTGGGTCCCCAGGGGAGACTTGGCACGTTGGCATGGGTGCGGGACAGGTAAAGCATGCAAGAGGGAGAAGAGGGACATAAGGGGCATGCGGCTGGGGGAGGTGTGGCGACCCAAATAAATAAAGCAGAATGATAGGGTCCCCTTTCCCTCACCAGGGAGTCCCTCGACAGTGTCCAGCCAAAGAGCCTGCCTGCCCCGAGGCTGTAGTTCAGCATCGATGGGGCAGGGAGCTCAGCAGGGCCACAGGCAGAGCTGGGATCATGCCCAGTGTTCTAGTGCCCTCCCTCCCAATCAGCCTGGGCGGTACAGCACAGAGATGGAGAAGGGGCTCTCTCCATGACTTGGGTAAGAGGCCAAAGGCAGGGCATGGTACGGAGACTGGTGGGGTGGGGGCCTGGGCTGGCAGGCAGTGGAGAGAATGGGGGACAGCTAGAGTGGTGAGCAGAGGAGAGCCCCTTGGTCAAGAGAAAGCCCTGGGAAGACACAGACATAGGGTAAGGGGCAGGAACACATGGTAGGAAGAGTTTGGGGGTAACAACATGGCGCCAGGAGGCTTAGGGGGCAGGACTCAGGAGGACCCCAGCTCTGGAAGAGGGCCTGGAAGAGTCAGTCCAGCTTGGCGAAGCCCCCAATGGTGACCTTCCTCTCAGGCTTAGTGCCCACTGGCTCCTGTAGCTGTACTGCGCCACCCCCAATGAAACAAAAGGCAGGGCACACAGGCCCTGAGCAGTCCAGTGGGCATTCTAAGAGCCCACGGAAGGACACAGCATCCAGGAAGGACACCCGGCCTCGCTCGTAGTCCAGGCAGATGCCCAGGCGGGGCGGCAGGGGCACCGTGCAGCTGGCTGCTGGGCCGTCCCTCCCTGTCAGCCCTGCACCTGCGTTCGCCCCGGACCCCAGCAGGATCTTGCCCATGCCGATGGTTAGGAAAGCGAAGGGTGGCGACGCCTCCACTGTGGCATCCTCCGCACCACTGTCGTGCCCACTGTCCGGATCGTACCTGCAGGAGTGGGCGTTGGGTAGGAGGAGGAAGGGAGTGAGGGATCGGGTGCTGGAGGGAGATGCTGGAAGGATGGAATGTGGAGCAAGAGGGTGATGGGATCGATTTGGGGTATCGAGGAGAAAACATGTTGAAGAGACATGGGTTAGAGTACAGAGTTGGGGGTTTGGTTCCGTGGGAAATGGGAACTGAAAGGAAAGCACGCTGGCAGGAGAGGCGTTGGGGGGACAAGGAAAGAGGAGGCACTGATGAAGCTGAAGGAATGCAGCGCTTACCGAGATAGGGAGGTGTCGAGGGAATTATGCTGGGTGAAGGCTTTGAGGGTTAGGGGATGTTGGCAGAATCAGGGGTTAGTGACTAAGAAACCAGGGAGAAGGGAGGAACAGAGAAAGGATGTTGGGAAGGTAGGTGTCGGGAGAGACAAGGGTCAATTGGTGTCGGAGATGAAGGATATTAGAGGATGCAGGGTTGGGGGTGATGGGGTTTAGGAGGGGATCGGTGAGGGGGATGTTCGGGGACAGAGTGCTGGGGACAGGGTTAGGGAGAAAAGCCTGTGTGGGAGGGTGTTAAACAGGATGTTGCAGAGAGGAGGGTTGTGGAGATGGGATGTGGAAGGGAAGAATTTTAGGATGTTGAGAAAAGAGGTGGATGAAGGAGGTCTTGGAGAGAAAAGTCTTTGTGGAGAAAGGATGTGGATGGAGTATTAGTGAGAAAGGACATGGAGGCTTGGAGGGATGGTGTGTTGGTCTTGACTAGCAGACGGATGGAAGGAGGTGGAGATGGCTCCCTCTTCTATCATCCCTTTCCCTGAACACACACTCCAAAAATGCTTTTACCAAGCCCACGTCTCTGCTGGCCATAGGCCCCCCACCCTGGCTTCCATGCTGCCACTACTTTCTCCTAATCCCCTCCCCAGCCAGCCCCGCCCCAGCAAGTCTGTGCTCCCCTTGCCACCCGTACCCTGTCCCCAGCTCCCACCCAGGGCCCCCACACGCCATCCCTTCCAGAGGGGCCTGACCTGGGGCTGATCACATCGGGGGCACCCTGGAAGCTTTCCTGAAGCTTGCTCTCCAGCCCGACGCCAACCTTGACCAAGTAGGAGGCTGGGTCCACAGCGCAGGCCCAGTAGCTGCGACCCTGGGTCACAGCCACATCACCCAGGACCACATCCACGCTCAGGTGGCAGCCGGTCAGCAGCCGGTCAGCAGCCAGCAGCAGGGGTAGGCCTGGAACACTTCGAACTGCTCGCTGGTCCTTGCTGATGGCCAGCCGCTCTCGGCTGGCACCCCAGCGGCCATCGAGGAAGAAATGCAGGACTGGAAGGGCGGGGGAAGGTTGAGACAGAAGGAAGGACTTCAGGGACAAATGCTGGCACTGGGGGCCGTGAGGTGTTAGTATAAGACACTGGGAGATTTCAGAACAGGGAACAAGTTGCCGAGGGGTTCAGTCACCAGGAACAGGTGGGGGGCTCCTGGGAAACTGGAATGGGGGGAATAGAGAAAAGGAAAGGGCCTCCCACATGGGCTTGGAGCCCCAGGAAGAGTTCCAGTGATGACCAGGGGACACAGAAACCAGGGTTCCTGACCCAGGTGACTCACGGTGCTTCCTCTAACCCCTTTCCTGTGGCCAGCCCCGCGGACAGTCCACTACTGTTCTGTTCCATCTGGTTACCCAAGCCTTACATATCATGCCCCCTATTTAGGTGGCAAGACTTCCCTATCACCCCACACCCCAGTGACCAAACTATTTTCTAGAGAGTCACTTTACTAATATTTATTGAGCCCTAACTATGAGCCAGAAACTGTGCTAAGACTTTACATGTGTCATCTCACAACAGTTTAATTTTCACAACAACCCTATGAAGTAAGTAAGATCTTCCCTACAGAAAAGAACTCTGAAGTTCAGAGAGGGTGACAAACTTGCCCAAAGCCACCCACACAGTTAGCAGGAGGCAGAGCTGGGATTTGAATCCAAGCAGTCTAGCTCCAGAGCTACTGTAGGCGACCCACTATGTTAAACGGCCTCACCAGCGCCCACGTGGAACCAGCTGTTGGTGCCTGGGCCCGGGCATACCCTGTGCCCTTCGCACGCCCACCTGCCTGCTCACTCACCAGGGGCCGGAGGCGTGTGCAGGTGCACATCTTCGCTGTACTCGCCGTAGCCGGCCTTGTTGCAGCCACGGACACGCAGCACGTACACAGAGCCTGTGTCAGGGTTCTCGAGCAGGGCACTGGTGCCCCTCACCTCCTCCCGCCGCTGCCAGCGGGTAGGACCTGGCTGGGCTGGCACATCCGTGCGCCGGAACTCAACGGTATAGTGCCAGGCAGGTGGTGAGTGGGGGGGAAGCCGCCAGCACAGGAAGATCTGATCGTAGGCAAAGGTACGCTGGGTGTCAATGACAGGAGCCTCAGGCACTGTTGGAAGAGACAGCAGGGGTCAGTCATGGCCTGGCCACTGGCCTGGCATGGAAGGCAGGGGCAGGCAGGAAAAGGGAAGCAGCGGGAGCCGGGGGGGTGAGTGCGAGTGAGAGGGAGCTAGGGAAAAGACTTATCTGGGTACTGGGCACAGGAGGGGCCGGGCCCGGGCCCGGGGAGAAAGAGGCAGGAGAGTTCTGGGCAGGGAGTCAGGAGGCCTGTGTTCTAGTCCTGGTCTGCCGCTACCTCGCTCGGGCCTGAGATAAGTCACTTCCCCTTTCTGGGCCTCAGTTTCCTCCTCTGTCAAATGAGGGTATAAGACCAGATAAGTTCTGGGGGCTCTTCCAGCTTAGACATTCTATGAGTTAAGAGGAGCCCCGGGGAGAGGCAGGCAAAGGCCACTGGAACCCAGGCAAGAGGGCACAGAGCAGGAGGGTGAACAGGATGGGGAGGGAGATGCAGCGTCAGCAAGGGAGAAAATGGGGAGACAACAGAGGGAAAGCAAAGCTTGAGGGTGGGGGCGGAGGTCAAGGGGAAGAGAATGCAAGTCAGAAGGCAAGGGTCACAAGGACAAAAGGTTGAAGGGCCAGAGTTAGGCAAGGGCCTAAAGAAGGCAGAAGAGAGGCAGAGGGCATTGGTCGAGTGCGAGGACCAGGAGGTCAGATGAAGACAGGAAAGAGAAGGAAGCAATGAGTGGGTGCCCGAGCTGCGTGGGAGGGGAGGGCTGGGGAGGGGGGCCCGGCGGGGGGCAGGGCCCCCGGGGCAGGGCCGCTGACTTGCCTGGGGTGCTCCGGAGCAGAGTCCGCGGTGGCCACAGCCTACAAACAAAGAGAGGGAGAAGCAGCGCTGAGCGCGGTAGGACGGTGTGGCAGGGTGGGCTGGGTGGGAGGAGTGGCTGGCCAGGCCAGGTAGGAGGCCGGGGAGGTCCCTGGTGGGCACTGCCCCCCGGGCCCGCTGCTGGGGAGGAAGGGAAGAAGGGTCTGGTTGGGCATGGGGCCTGGCCATCTCCTTACCTCGCAGGAAGTTAAGCTCTGTCAGCAGCTTCATCTCACGCCCCACGTCCAGCTGGCAATGGCGGAAGGAAGAACTGGCAGCTGGCCGGAATGTCTGGAGGGCCTCAGTAGCTCGGGCAATTCTGGGATGGGGCGAGAAAAGGGTCAGGCACTGCCATCTGGGCAGCCGCCCTTCCCCCTGATTCTGCCTTGCCTGCCCCTAGAGCCTTAGCAACTTCTTTGGGTCTCTTCCTTGCCCCTTGGGACAAGCTGACATCAGTCTGGCCTCATGAAAATCCTCAGGGGCTCAGCTCTCCACCTGGCAGTGCTCTAGACACTGTCTTAGATGTTGGCTACACCCATGATGTCCCTGCCCCCCAGGAGCCCGTGCCCCTGTGCCATGCCCCTGGGTACCTGTTGTGCAGCTGCTTGGCTGCTTGCACAAAGCAAGGTTGGTCTGTTTCCTTAAGTACTTCCTGGGCATAGCCCACCAGACCTGAGCCATCCAGCAGGCTCCGGTGCTCCTGGATCTGGGCGCTGAGACGGGCCAGCCGCTCCTGCTGGCATTCTTCAATGGCCTGAAGCAGTGATGCCCGCTTCTCCTCCAGCACAGCCCCCAGCCCCCGCACCAGCTGTGACACCTCCTCCTTGGCCTGCTGACCACTCACCTGCCCAGGGAGCAACACCCAAAGAACGTGTGACCTTCTGTCTTCCTCTTGGAGGCAGCACTTGTGCCAGCCTCCTGGGACACCACAGCATGGCTAGGATCACAAGGGATCCGGGGAAATCCTACTCACCTATTCTAATAGGGCCAGGCTCATGGCTGCAAAGGCCCCTATGCCCCAAGATGGGCTCTGCTACTGACCATTTTTCTAACCTTCCTGGATGCCCGAATCATAATCTCAACCCCTTAAGGACTCACCCAAACAAAAGAAGCCATGGCTGCATTAATGTCCACTTGGACTGCACTAATGTCTCCTGGCATCTATGCCATCCTTATTTGTCCATCCCCATGTCAGCCGACTCAAGCAATCTGGCAGAAGCTATCAGAGCCATCACCTCATGCTAGCTCCAGGGATGTGTGCCATCCTCAGTAGGCAACTGAGCCTGAGAGCATCTGAGCAACATCTGTGGGCTTTTGAGTTCTCTGCCCCTGCTGCAGCCCCAAGTACAGCCTGGCCTGGGGGACTGGGGTTCTTGCCAACCTGGTTTAACCAGAACCTGGACACACCTCACCTCCCAGGCTTCCTGAGGTTGCATTGAAGTGATTGGGCCATGCTCACCCACACCCCCTTCCTGCGCCCGCCCCCAGGCAGGGCCCAGGGCCCACCTCCATGCCCTCCCTCACCTCGGTGTGCCTCACAGTCTCCTCCAGCTCACAGATCTGGGTCTGCACCGTGTCCTGGTTTCCCAGGATGTATGTCAGGCTCTTTGTCAGCTTGTCCTGAGGGGGAAGAGAGAGGTGGGCATCACGCCTGGCTCTGCAGAAGCCAGCAGTTAGGAGGAGGTGCAAGAGGGTGAGAGTGTGAGTTAGCACGGAGGTTGAATGAGGAGGGGTCCTCACCTTCAGGGCCTGGTAGGCGCTGAGCACTGGTGTGATCTTGTGCCCACTGTGGGTGCGCCGCACCCGGCAGAGTTGGCATACCAGCCGTTGGCATGTCTTGCAGTAGTGGGTCACCTCTTCCTTATGGTCTGGGCACATAAGGCCCTAGGGACACAAAGAGCAATGAGGTGGTCAGCAGATGGTACGTGTAAGGGTGCTATCTACCAGGAGAGCAGGGTGGTGCCCTCCCTCTACTGGCCAGATGGGAGTGGAGGAGCCATCAGCCGGTGGTGCTCCACAGTGCCACCTGGTGGTACACACTGCACCAAGGAGAGCCTTTCCTGCAGTCTCCTGCAATGCCCACCAGTGTTGCTCTTCCCTTCATCTACCTCACCGGGATGTGTGGTAATAATAATAATAATGGTGATAATTAATCTTAGCCTTGTGGTTAATAATTCACCTTTTCCATGTTGTTCACTGCTATATCCTCAACACCTAGAATGGCACTATGCACGTAGGTGCTTGATAAATATTTGTTCAATGAACGAAGGTGTACAGACGTTTTTAGTGTACAGATAATACATTTTAGTGAACAAACACTATTTCATATGATTCTCTCAACAATCCTGCCAGTATATATATACTGCAGGGCAGATACTACCATCCCCATGCAGTGGATGAGATGAAGGCCCAAAGATGAATGACTTGGGGTGACTTTGTTACACAGAAAAGTGCTTGGCAGTGGCAATCTCCTGCCCACCTCCTTTTGGAAGCCCATAATGCCAGGCACCCCCACTCGCCCAGTGCCACCATGTCCCTCCCTCTGTAAGGGCCAGCTCACCTTGGGGCGGAAAGAGAGGGTGGGCAGGGTGGGCTCATGCTGGGCCTTCTGGGTGCCCCAGGGGTGGAAGAGCTTGAAGCATTCATTGCAGAAGGTGGCTCGGCACTCTGTGCAGCCCTTGGTGGCCTCTAGTGGTGGGGGCTTGCACAACTGGCACAGGATGGCGCCTCCCACACTCACACTCTGGCGGTACCGCTCCACCACACGCTCCAGGGTCAGGTTCCGGAAAAGCCCCGCCAGGCCCCGTTCCCCCAGCTCTACATCACCCTGGCAGGCTGGGCACGGGAACATGATCACCTGGGGGTGCAAAGCACCTCGCTTCCGCCCGGGGTATGTCCCAAAGCCTATGGATGAACCAGGGAGGTAGATGAGGTGAGAGTTATAGCTGGCTGGGGGTGGAGGAAGTCTGTTCAATTAAAATTAGATTTTTATTGTGCCAGAGCTCAGCTGTCACTAGAGTCTGGATGAGCAGTATCTCCACCCCCAGAAAGGCAGACAGATGTCCCTGACCAGTGAAGGACCCCTTCCATCTTCCTGATGAACAGCCCAGCATTCCCACCCCCACCCCACAGGCCCCAGCCCCACCTGATTTAAGCAGTCGGTCCAAGCGGTCTGGCTTGGGGAGAGTTCTGCGGGAGAGGCGGGGGCTGCGGGTGGAAGGGGTGGATGCAGGAGAGGTGGGTTCGGAGCTAGGGTCCCCACCATGGCCTATGTAGCCCTGCTGGCCCAGCACCTCCCGGGCACAGGTCTGGCACACGTTGTGGGTACAAGGCAGCACCAATGGCTGCTTGTACATCTCTTGACACACTGGGCATAGCAGTTCCTTCTCCATGTTCTTCATGCTCGTCTGTGGAGAGACCAGGAGGCTAGATAAGAGCTTGGACACCTAAGTATATCTAAGCAGGCCCCTTGGCTGCCCTTAGGGGGTCTTAGGAAGGGGCAAGACAAGCTACCTAGGGCTTTTCCCCAGCACCTGCCTTGATCTGGTTCACAGACCTTCCCAGCCCTCAGATCCTTGCTTCTGTTTCCCTCCTGCAGAGCAAAAGGCCCAGAGGAGGAATGCTTGGAGCTGGTGCATCCCCCAGCCTCAAGCCCCACCCGCATCACTCCGACAACAGCAGCCCCACCTGGTAGCTCCCCTCACCTGCCTCCATCTCCCCATCTCTGGGCCTTCTGCCCCTCGCATTTTTCTCAAGGACACCGCCCATTCTGCAGCTCCATGCGGACCCCAGCCCCCTTCTCTAGCACTTCCCCACCCCGCGTCTGACTCCTCCCGATAGCCAGGCGCTGCTGGCTCTCCATCCTCCTGCTAGCCCCATTAGTCTTCCTACCGCGGCTCTGGCCTGCGGCCGCCCCAGCCTCCATTCCCCATCCTTCACTTCCCCATCCATCTCCTCCAGTCCCTCGATACCAAACCATGCCCCTTCACACCCCACCATCCAGCCGTCCCCCCCCTCCCCTCCAACGCAACCCGGCCAGCGGCAACCCCCTCCCCAAGCTAAGGGGGGAACAAGCGCCCCGCCTACTCGCCCCCTCCCCACCGGAAGTACCCCTCCCCCTTTTGGTGGCGGGGGTCCTTAGGCTATGCCCCACCCCCACACCTCACCTTGGTCCCTCTCTTCGCAGCCATCCCGGTCAGGGGCGCAGCTGACACAAAGGAGGGAGGGACAGGGAGGGAGGGGGAAGGAAGTGGTGGGGGGGAGCAGGGTTGGCACCGCCCCTGGGAGAGCCGGGCACGGGTTGCCATGACAACCGCAGGCTCGGAGGCAGCCTTGAGTGGGGGTGCGATGGGGTGGGGTCTCGGGGAGGGGTCCAAATTGGGACATGCACCCTGGGAAGTCTCCTTCATCACCCTCGACCTGTCCTCAGTTTTCTTGGAAAATATCCAAGCTCACAGATACCCCTCCTCACACGAAACATAGCGCCTTTCCTCTGAAGCCCCAGCCCTGGTGCACTGCTGGCGGCTACCACAGCTCACCCGCTGCGTCTGGGCTGCTCCTAGCTCCTCACACCCCGGGAGACCGATGCTTTCAGGACACTCACCTCCGGGCTCCACCTGGGATTACCCCCTCATACCTGCATCCGGACCCTCCCAGTCATTTCTGCCATCATTAGCCCCCTGTCTACATCCCAGCATCCTCCTAGATCCCCACCTGTTCAAGGTCCCAGCTTGCCCCGGACCCCTATACACCCCCTCCCCTTCCCCTCGACCCCACCTTAACTCACACTGATGCGGACTAGTGCATCCATGATGGAAGTGAAGGTCTGCATATCCTCACCCTCGGCCATGGCCCTACCGTGCCCGCCCGCCCCCGGGTGCCCGATCCTGGCTGCGGCTGCGAACCCCGGGCTTAATGCAGGAGCCCAGTGGGGGTGTGGGAAGGGGTGGGGGTGAGGAGTCACTGCGCATGCTCCAGGGACCAGCCTCGAACAGCGCCCGTCGGGGTAGGGGGTGGGAAATAGTTCTCCCCACGTGGTTCTCGAAGGGCGGTGGGGGGGTTGGGTAACATGGAAGGGTATTTGAGGATGGAAGCATTTCTTATATTCTTATTTTTCACTGGCTCCTAATCTTTCTCTAAAGCGAGAGGTTAGTTTCAGAGGAAGATGGGCTGTGGGTGGGAGCACTACATTTTGGGTTGAGCAAGAGTCCACGGGAGATGTTGAGCCAATGATCATGGGGCAAGGAGGTTTAAGGAACATGCCCTCGAGTTGACATAAATGGAAAAGAAGGCAGACGTCGGCTATAGGTTCTAGGCCATGGGCCCAACGACTTGAAGAGATAAGTGCTGCTTGTACAGAGTGGCAGCAGATGTACCGGATACGGGGAAAGTCTGGGGACCAGGGCGGTGGCTGAGGATGTTCTTCGACGCATTATTTCCTCCCTACCGGAAGAGGGCGCTGCGTCCAGACACCAAGAGAAAGAAAACATGGAGGTAAAGCAAGGCCGCGTTAGGCGCCGACGCATGCGCACAGTTAATTGCACCCGGTTCGGCTCCCCTTTCTTGACCAGAGGCGCCTATTGAACTCACGGCCGGGGCATGATGGGTAACGGGACCGGTGGGATTCCCCGGGACAAGCTAGCGGGGGCTGGAGTTGGGGCAAACTTCCCTGGTCCTCTCTCGGCAGAGCTGACGTGTCCTGGGTTCCAGGAAGCGGGCATTCCCACCGGACGGGAGGGTTCGGGCCGTCCGGGGCTAGGGAATACCTGGGGGTCGCCGCGGGGTGTGGGGAGTTCCGGAGTGTGGCTGCAGTCCCGTGAGTGGTTGGAAGTGGTCGGCCCACCCAGCTCCAGGACCGGCCGCATCTGCCTGTGAGCTCCTGGAGGGAGGGCCGATCCTGACTCTGTCCCTTCTCTCCTTTCCTCCAGTGGTGGGTACAGGTACGTCGCTGGCGCTCTCCTCTCTCCTGTCCCTGCTGCTCTTCGCTGGGATGCAGATGTACAGCCGCCAGCTGGCCTCCACCGAGTGGCTCACCATCCAGGGGGGCCTGCTTGGCTCTGGCCTCTTCGTCTTCTCTCTCACTGTATCCTTCCTGTGGTGGGAGGGGGAGGGCCACGTAGGCTTATGCTCTCCCCCTTCCCCCACACAATTTCTCCGTTGCATGCCCTGTTCCTTAATTTCCTCGACACAGGCCTTCAATAATCTGGAGAATCTTGTCTTTGGCAAAGGATTCCAAGCAAAGATTTTCCCTGAGAGTAAGTGAAAATTAGAGGTTGAGTATTTGAACCTTCTTCTCTTTAACCTCCCCGAAATATGATTCTGAATCTCCAGGTGCTTAGGTGGTAAAGGCTGTTAAGGAGAAATATGTTTACTAAAACTGTGTGAAGATAGAAGACACTTTTGGATCTAGCACTTTGTCTGGCTCCTGGAATTGGAGCTGGAAGAGAAGGCCTGTGAAAGCAAGAAAGATGATTAGCTTCTGACAGGCTCTCAGGGAAGGTTTGAGGAGAACAGGCAAGTTTGGGTTGATGTTTTATATCCATCCAAGGCAAAGTGTTCTTTTTCCCCAGCAGAAGAAGCAGCAGAACCAAGCTCACTGATGTGAAATTGACCCAATAATAGCGAATTCTGTTTATTTGAGGGGATTGTGAAGAGCCTAAATATGAGATACACCAAATTTCTATGGCAGCAGGAATCCTGACCAAATTAGAATAATTTAGATTATTTTCTATTAGGAATAATCCTTGCCAGGCGCAGTGTAATCCTAGCACTCTGGGAGGCCGAGGCGGGAGGATTGCTTGAGCTCAGGAGTTCGAGACCAGTCTGAGCAAGAGTGAGACCCCATCTCTACTATAAATAGAAAGAAATTAGCCAAACAACTAAAAATAGAAAAAATTAGCTGGGCACAGTGGTGCGTGCCTGTAGTCCCAGCTACCTGGGAGGCTGAGGCAGGAGGATCCCTTGAGCTCAGGAGTTTGAGGTTGCTGCGAGCTAGGCTGATGCCACGGCACTCTAGCCCAGGCAACAGAGTGAGACTGTGACTCAAAAAAAAAAAAAAAAAAAAGAATCCTTGTTAATTGCTTATTTAAGCAAGAATTGATGATTTAGTTATTTATGGAGAATTAAGTTCATAAATTAGGCATTGAGGCCAGATCACCTAAGGAATGCCACATGCTCAAGAATTCACAGCAGATGCAATCTCATGTGAAACCTTCATCTGGTAAAACAAAGATCTATCCCTGTTACCCTCATTTCTTTGCCCCAGTCTAGGTCTTGCTCTCTCTACCTAGCCCTGTTGTAGGCTTCCAGAACTCCTTCCAAGCAGCAGCCTCAGGACTTCTCTCTGTTAGATTTTGTTTCTATGTGTATTGTCTTCACTTGCTTGTAAAAGAAACCATTGTTGTGGAGCAAAGTTCTAGGCCCTCTTTGCCTTCCCTGCCCTCCCCAGGGGGCAGGTGGGGCCCTGTTCGCCCTTGCTTCCTGCCCTCCCACCGTCTCTCCCATCCTATTCCAGATGTCTTCAGATCCTTTCCTGCCTCCATTAACAAGCACATCCAGACACTCTGCCCTCCAACCTGTGTCTAGGGAGAGAGACCCTCAACTTCCACCACTTGTCAGCCAGCTTAATAAATTGGTTTTCATTGGCTGCCTTCTGTTGGAAAGGCAATCCTCTTCCCCAAATGGGAGCAAGCCTTGCCCTTCAGGCTGTGCTATCACTTTTCCTTTTGCTTTTTACAGGAGGAAAATCAGCATAAGGAAGTTAAGTGCCACTTGGGGGCAGAGCTGGTAAAAAGCATGCATCTCCTACCTTTGTGTCCTCGGCTATCATTAAGGCCACCTCCTGCTGTTGTCTTACCCTTCCAAGCAGGTTGCCCAAGATTCAGAGAGCCATAGGTTTCTTCTAGACTCCACATACAAATGCCTGGTATTTCCATTCTGACAACTACGCTCCTTGTCTCTTCTTGCCTCCTTAGTTCTCCTCTGCCTCCTGTTGGCTCTCTTTGCATCTGGTCTCATTCACCGAGTCTGTGTCACCACCTGGTATGTACCTGGCAGCTGGGTAAGTGGTGCAGCATCCCCTTTTTTGGCACTGGATCCTACTGTGTTGGTGTCAGACCTTTCCCCCCACAACTACCTCCCCTCTGTTTTCCCTCTTTTGCCCTTCCCCATTTTCCTAAACCTGAGCCTGGGTTCTTTCCCTCATGCCAATGTCTGCCCTAGGAGGCACCATGCCCAGTGATGTCATGACCTTTCTGTCTTCACCCTGCAGCTTCATCTTCTCTATGGTTGGTCTGTACTACATCAACAAGATCTCTTCCACCCTGTACCAGGCAACAGCTCCAGTCCTCACACCAGCCAAGGTCACGGGCAAGGGCAAGAAGAGAAACTAACCTTGAATGTTCAATAAAGTTGATTCTTTTTAGCTCTGTGAGCTGTGATATGTTGTGAGCCTCATCTGCCAGTACCTGTTTGGGTGTGCAGAATGTTAAGACAGTTGGGCACCTACTCTTTTCAGACCTTGGGGATGGTGCGCCTTTTTTCCTTCAAGATACTTTTTTTTTTTTTTAGACAGTCTCAGTGTATTGCCTGAGCTAGAGTGCTGTGGCATCAGCCTGGCTCACAGCAACCTCACACTCCTGGGCTCAAGTGATCCTCCTGCCTCAGCCTCCTGAGTAGCTGGGGCTACAGGTGCCTACCACCACACTGGCTAATTTTTTCTATTTTTTTTTTTTTTTTTTTTTGTAGTAGAAATGGGATCTCACTCTTGCTCAGGCTGGTTTTGAACTTCTGAGCTCAAGCAGTCCTCTTGCCTTAGCTGCCCGGAGTGCTAGGATTATAGGCATGAGCCACTGCACCTGGCCCCAAGATTCATTTTTACCAAACTTTTAAAAATACTTTTTTTTATTTTATGGAGATAGTCTTGCTCTGTTGCCCAGGCTGGAGCACAGGTGGCCTGATCATAGCTCACTACAGCCTCAAACTCCTGAGCTGAAGCGATCCTCCTGCTTCAGTCTCCCGAGTAGCTGAGACTACAGGCACGCATCACTGCACTGGGTTCATTTTTACCAAATATTTATTGAGTATCATTAGTACCAGGGGTGGCATATACTTGTGTGAGAGTCTAGTCATGGAAGAAAAGTACGTGAATGATCTGCAATCTTGACCTTTGGGGAAAGGGGTAAAGGCTGCAGTGTAGGAAGCCTGCCTGTCAGAACTGGATGGGATCTTAGAAGAGTAAGGGCAGGGAAGGCCCCTCACCTCTACACTGTTTCATGGCATTCCTTGCAGGGGCTTTGTTACCCCAGCTCCCCACTCTGAGCACATGAGCCCTCTGCCCCTTCTGCTGCAAGTGGGAATTTCCTATTGATGTTGCTCTTCTGGCCCCATCTGTTCTACTCCAGCACAAACATACGCCTATGTTTAGAATGCCTCCCCAGGTTGGTCACTGCCCCTAACTTCTTTGTTCTGGTACCTTCATTTTTTTACCCTGTCTCATAGCCAAGACTCTAGGAACTGCCTAAGTTTTAGCAAAGTATATGAAATGTTATAAAAAGGAGCAGGGACACCATCTTCTCAGCCAGCCTTGATGGAAATGAGGCAGGTAGCTGCTCAGGTCCTGCCCTATCTGTGCTCTGTCATGAGGAGCAACTCTGTCCAGAGTGCCTGTCCTTTGGGGGCACCTAGGCCCCTTCTCTCCTACTGCATGGTGTGGGCTTTACGGTGTACACCACTTCTTGGTCACCTTTGTATTTTTCTTTTTTTGAGACAGGGTCTCGTTCTGTCATCTAGGCTGGAGTGCAGTGGTGTGATGATAGCTCACTGCAGCCTCAAACTCCTGGGCTCAAGGGATCTCCCACTTCAGTGTCCCTAGTAGCTGGGACTACAGGTGCATGCCACCATGCTTGCCTAAATTTTTAATTTTTTGTAGAGATGAGGTCTCACTGTGTTATTCAGGCTGGTCTCAAACTCCTGGCCTCAAGTGATCCTCTTGCCTTGGCCTCCCAAAGCACTGGGATTACAGACGTGAACCACCACACTGGGCCCAGCTTTCCACAGTGCCTGATAAGGGACAGTGAAGACTGGTGGATTGGTTGAATGAAAACCTGCCCTTCCAGAACAAAATCCTGCACATGGGAGGTGCCTAAGTTAGGGAAGAAGACCTAATGCAGCTGAAGAAGTGAGTCAGAGGAGTTCTGGTCAAGGATTAGAGGCCACCCCACCCCAGTCCTATCTTTGGCCAGAACCCCAGACCCTTGCTTTTCTATAACCTCGCTGAAGGAGGGCTAGGCAGTTTATCCAAGATGCCTGCAGAGGGCGCTACGAGCTCACGACTTTCTCCTGGAGATAGAGCAACACCCTTGCAAGCCAACCCTGAGCTCTGGGGAGGAGGGTTGTAGCTGGATCTGTGTGTGAAAGCCAACCTTCTTGGAGGACCGAAAGACTGGTCCAGTTGGGAGGACTGAAGCCTGAATCAAGCCTTGTCTTCTCTTCCTAGGCTGGGAGTTGAGGCAGAGTTCAGTGGAAACCAGAGGCTCCCAGAGAGGATGGCAGTCCTAGGCTCCAACTCACCTAGTGAGGGTGGGGGTGGTGAGGGGCATTGTGATATGTGGGACCCTCTGGGAGAGGAAGGAGAGCTTGCCCAAAACGGGCCCCAGACTTACAGGCAGGCTGGGTTGGTTCTAGGTCTCACCGTCAAGCCTTGACTTTCTCCTCACCTGAAATGGAGTAGTGGGCAGAGGGCCACGTCCCCGTGGAGGTGAGCTCAGACACAGCCTGGGGATCCTGGGGATCTGGCCAGCTGAGCGCACCATGCCTTCCATGGGGAGAGCTGGATTGGGTGGGGCCAAGGCAGTGAACATCACCTCTTTGGCTAGGGGAGGGTGGGGAGGAGCTGGACAGTAGGTGCCAGGGCAGTGCCAAGATATCTGGACACTTGCTGCCACCTACTGCATCAGCACCAGGGGCAGCAAGTGGCCCAGGAATAATGACCCCTTCCTCAGGGAATGGGTGCCTTTACAAGGCAGGTCGGCGCCAGCCTTCGCTCTCCACCCAGCCTATCTCTGAGTGCTTAGTTGCAGGCTGCCTGTACCTGACCTGCCAATTAACCCTGGCAGGGGTATCACAGCCACCTAATCACCATCATTAAGTAAGGGGGCATGAGGACTGCATGGCTCCCAGAGACCACGGGTGAGAAGGGCAAAGGTGCTAACCTCTTGGCTCTTGGACCCCCGGGGCTCTGCTCCACCCCAGAGGCTATAGGCCTGGGGGAGAGAGGGGAGTCTCCACCCCTGGAGGACAGAGGGAAGCCAGATGTTTCCTCCTGCTCCCTCACACGTGGCCCTGACACCCGCCGGCACCCGCCGCCAGGTCCGGAAACAGGAGTAAATAATACAGGGGGAGGGGGCTGTGGACGCGAGTGCAGATGCTGGCGGGAGGCGCTCTGCCGGCTCTTTAGGGCAGAAGGTGATGCCGCTGGAGGAGAGGGCAGTGGGAAGGTGAGACCAAGGACAAGCGGGCTCCCTAACCCAGGCAGAAGCTGGACTCCCCTCGGACTGGCACTAGCATGAGGGACAAATGGCATTTAGGGCATGCCAATGGGTCAGGGCGGGGGCCGGGGGCGCCCGGGGCAGGCAGGGAGGGGGAGTCCGCGCCAGGCCTTGGCTCCAGCCCTTTCCGGCCCTTATTGTCCTTGGTGAGAACAGGACGCTGTCCCGTTCCCACTGCCTGGCCCCCCCAGCTTTGCTCCCCAGGGGCTCGGGAAGGATGTTGGGAAACAAGAGAGAGGCAGAGACCCGTAGAGACAGAGATGCTGAGAGACACAGAGACAGATACAAAGGGGAAAGGTTCCATCAAAAGCAAGCATTGAAGCTCATTGTGAGCAAAGCCGGGCCTGGGCGCTGTGGGAACCAGGAAAGAATGGGAAGCCGGGAGGCCCTGCCCTTGGGGCCCTCCTGGGCTGCCCTGCCCTGCGCACACTCCTTGACTTAGGGTCACTAACTTCTGCCTCCTAAGCAAACAATGATTGGCACCCTAGTGCAGGCACAGTTGGGGGCACTTAATTACTCCACTTTAGGTACATTTCTTCGCCTTCCGCCCAGCACACTGGAAGTTCCTCAGGGGGTAACACCAGGATCATGTTCCCAAATCCTACCCCCACCCCTCCCAGGGCTGAGAGCCAGCTGGCCACACAGAGGTTGCACTGTAGAAGCTATTCCGTTGAGTTCCTGCAGAGGCAGAGAGCGAAGTCCCCAGTTGGCCCTGGAGTTAGGCACCCCCATCACCTGTGGCAAAGGGCCAGGTGTGAACCCTTGTAGGCCTGATCACTGATCGGGAGTGAAGCGGGAGTGAAGTTTAGAGCATTCCCTTGTCTTTGAAGAACCAGCTGTTCCTGCTGCAGCCTCTGTGGTGGGCCTAGGGCAGGATGGGGAGCTCCCGGGCCCACAGGTCTTAGCAACTGCTCCCTTGGAGACAGGTCTTCTAAAAGATGGAGAGAGGTCAAGATCCCTCCTATCTGTTGAGGCTCCAGATACACTTAAAAATGAAGAAAAATAGGCATGTTTATATTAGTAGTTGACAAACTAACATTTTTTAACACAAAGTTACTATATATATAACAGAGAGAGATAGAAGTGAGAGAGTTCCTCAGGGGGCAGTGCTAGAATCATACATGTATACGCACACATACACTATTGGTTCTGTTCCTCTGGAGAACCCTAATATACTGTTTTAGTAAAATGAAATGGGTAAAATGAAAGAAAGATTAATCTGTTCAAGATTATTTGCATTGATAAATGAAGCCAGAGCTGGAGTTCAAATTCAAATCCGCCATATTGCTTAACCAACGTGGCCACAGTGCATGGTTACGCCACATCATCTGGTCCCTGCCACCCCTCTGACCTCATTTCCTTGCTCTCTTCTCCACACTCAGTCCATCCCACCCTGGGCCTCTGTGTGTCCCCTGTGCCAGGTATGCTTCTATCTCTCGGCCTTTACTCTGGCTGTTCTCACGCCTGGAACTCTCTCTCAGCAGATACCTACACTTCGCCTTCCTCCACATCGTTCGGGTCTCTGTACAAATGTCTCCTCAGAGAGGCCTTTCTGACCTGCTATATGACATACACAGTATACCCCACCGCTCTCTAGCCCCTTATCTTCTATGTTTTTCTTCATAATACTTCTCACTACTTGATATGTTAAATATTTATTTGTGTCTTGTCTGTCTTCATCCACTAGAATAAAAGCTTCGTCGATGGCAAGAAATTTGTCATTTTGTTCCCTGGAATGTTGCTTAGCATATAGCAGGTGTTCAATAAATGTTGATTAAGAAAAGAAAAACCAAGAATCCCGTTAGCAACACACCATTGTTACACTTTGAGCTCTTTATTGAAACCCAGCTTCTACCCTGCATCAACTCCAAATTGCTGAGTCTCCAGAATGAGCCAGATATTCTTCTCAGCTGCCAGGATTGTTCCTGGGTCCCTCTTGGTCTCCTCTGGGAAACCTTCCTGAGGAAACCCTGACTCACCCAGCCCTTCTCCAATTAGCAGCACAATTCCTGACCCGCCATTTCCCTTTAAAGCCTGTCTATAATTTTGTAAGTATGTGTTTTGTTGATTACATGTGTGTCTGTCCTGATGCCCCTATGGACCTGTGAGTGCCCTGAGGGCAGGGATGAAGTCAACACAACCTGACTACCTGGAACCCTCCCAAGGACCCAGTAATCACCTTGGCACCTGTGGACACCCAGAAAGCCCTACTACCTGACGTGACACGTACAGGTGCACATGGGGGTCTCCCACCCCTATAAGGGGTGGGAACCACTGACTGGATGGACCAACCCCCCCAACACAAATACTTTTAAGGGGTCTTTAATCACCTGACCCTGGCCAGCTTTTCCAGCCTTATCCCCGCCACTCCCCCATGAAGCATTCTTTGTCCCAGAGACAGCCAGGAAGGATTACTCACCATGAACTTTCATGCCTCCATGCCTTTGTTTAGGCTCCCTTGGCCTTGGATCCCCCCTCCTCCTACCTGAACAACTTTTACTCATCTTTCCAGTATCAACTCAGGCTTCTGGGCCTCTATGAAGCCTCCCCCCTAGATATTCAATCCCCTGCTTCTCTGTGTTCTATTTAATTTTGCATATGCCTCCACCTTCGGTACACTAGATTAAGGAGTTCTCAGATTTGGAATTTGTCTCCCTCTGAAGCTAAAGCTAGCAAAAGGAGAAAACCCTAAGAAACATGAGCTTAGCCATCTGCAGAAGTAACCTACCTCAGGAGATGGTCAGTGATGGTGGGGTGGGGGGAACTGCAGGGACTAAGGAGTGTCCTCAGCTCTGAGATGTCACTAATGACAGCTATTCATAACAACAAGAGTAACTACCACAGATTGCGTACCTCCAAAATGTCATACATTGTTTTAAGCACCCTACCTACATTATCTCCTTTAATTTTGAGAGCAACGCTCTGGAGGAGGTTCAATTATTGGTTCCATTGTACAGCTGAGAAAACTATGGCTCAGAGAGGTTAAATTACTTGCCCAAGGTCACATAGCTAAATAAAGGAAGAAGCCAAAGCCAGGAGCCAACCCCAGGACAACTGGGCTCTAAAAGCCCAAATTTTTAGCTCCCAAGCTGCGCTTCCTCTCATACCCTGATGTAATCACATGTACTTCATCCTGCTGTGGCAGCGAAGGAGTGATGGTCTGCAAAAAGACTGAAGAGAAAGAAGTTGGACCACGAGAATCTGCTGTCTTTTGCCTAGTGCTATCCCAGGCCAAATACCCTGTGTCTGGCAGGCTGGAGTCTTTGGAGTAGTTATATTTCCTGGGACCAGGAAAGCTAGGTTAGTTTTTCTGGAGACTATCTGATACTAAACTGTTCCTCACTCATCTTACATTTACAGAAACTCTGCTGAATTTCCCACACTGTGCTCGATCCTGGAGATACAATGGTCCTGGTCAGGACAATCAGGGAAACAAAACCCTGCAGCTCAACATGGTTATTACCTTCTATAAAAGAGAGTCGGGGGAGCACAGAGGAGTGAGATAGTGGCCAACCCTGCAGGACAGGATCAAGGCCCAGGAAGGCTGCCTAGAGGACATGACGCTTCAGCTGAGCGTTAGAGAAATTTGCACCACATTTTCGTATAGCATATTTAGAGCTTCACTTTCTACATTAATTTTTTTAATGCTCCGTACTAAGACTGTGAATCTTCAAATTGGTTTAATAATATAAGGTGTGAGGTTGAAGTCTAACTTAATTTTTTTCAAATGGTAAGCTAGTTGCAAGTGCTTTTCAAACAATCCATCATTCCTCACTCACTTGAGATGTCAACCTTTTCCCATATTCTGTAATGACCCTGTTTCTTCCTCTGTTATGAGTTGCCCCACAGTTTCTCTAGTGTGTGCTCTCTCTTCCAGCAAGTTAATAAAGCTGACTCTGTCCAACTACAGATGTAGTCTTTATCAGACAGGCTTTTATTAATTTTCTTTCCTTTCTTTTATAACTGTTTTCTTTTAAGTTGATAATTGCTTAACCTTTTCTTTCACTTGGTTTTCTATTATATATATTAATCATGAATTCATTCCCAAAACTTTTTGAAAGAATCATATACTTTCTTTTAATACTTTAAACGCATCAGGCAATTCCTCTGATCTGGCACAATTTTAAAAGGACATCGTCCTGGAGCCCTTCTTCCTGTAGCTCCAAGGTATATTGTTTGCACTACTGCGTTTCTTTTGAAAAATACGACTACCTCTGTTCTAACATTAATCTCAAGGATTCATGGTTAAGTTGTCAATGCAACTGCTTCCTTGACTTCTGCTTGTCCCCCTCGCCCCAAAAGGCGTCGGGTCTCTTGGCATCTCTATATCTCCAGTCTATCAAGGTGATCAAAAAATGTTCAGTACAGCCTGAGCAATAATATAGCAAGACCCCGTTGAAAGAAAGAAAGAAGAAAGGAAGGAAGAAAAGGAAGGAAGGAAGGAAGGAAGGAAGGAAGGAAGGAAGAAAAGGAAGGAAGGAAGGAAGGAAGGAAGGAAGGAAGGAAGGAAGGAAGGAAAGAAATGTTCAAAAGTGAATGAGTGACTGACGATATGAATGAATAGGATTTCTGCGCTAAAGAACAGAGTTGAAGGCGAACGATATTACATTCCCACCTTGTTGCAACATTTAAAGGTGTCTCCTCAGGCTTTCTACAAGCCCCCCCGCCAGGTTGGAGCCGGGGCCCCTCCAGATCCAGCCGGCAGTTTGAGGAGCACAGCTGGCTGAACACCACCCAGACCAGGACAGCGGCCGCCATGTGAACTACAACTCCCAGAAGGCCGCGCGGAGGCGGAGCGGGAGCCAGGCAGGACTTCCGGACGCTGACGTCGGGGCCGCGCCGGGAAGGGGAGTCGCGGGGCAAAGAGGTAGGTGTATGTTGAGGGCTGTAGGGAGTGGGCGAGGAGGACTAGGGCAATGGGGGATGGGTTTCAGATGTAGAGGGGGTAGCGAGGTGGAAGGGATCTGAGCTTTGCTTTCTCTTCCTGTAGCGGCCATGACGAAATTAGCGCAGTGGCTTTGGGGACTGGCGATCCTGGGCTCCACCTGGGCGGCACTGACCATGGGAGCCCTGGGCCTGGAGCTGCCCTCGTCCTGCCAGGAGGTCCTGTGGCCACTGCCCGCCTACTTGCTGGTGTCCGCCGGCTGCTATGCCCTGGGCACTGTAGGCTATCGCGTGGCCACTTTTCATGACTGCGAGGACGCTGCACGCGAGCTGCAGAACCAGATCCAGGAGGCCCGAGCCGACTTAGCCCGCAAAGGACTGCGCTTCTGACACCCTAACCCCATTGCTGCCTGGACAACCCTCCTTCCTATTCCCCATTAATGAGCAAGTTTATTTTCTAACTTTGTTTGAGTATGGAGAGTAGGAATTGGGGATTCTGTGTACCAGCGGTCGAGAAAAGAGGTGGAAGAACCATCTTCCTGAGGCCATCTCTGCCTTTATTTTTGCATCTTATTGGTCTTCCCCATGTTTTCCTCCAAAGGAGGCAAAGACCCCTTCTCAAATCTCTCGGGCGGGGGGGGGCGGGGGAGGAAGGGCAATATATGTAACTTAAACATTTGTACCCCCATAATATGCTGATATTTAAAAAAAAGATATATATGTAATACAAAATTTAAAAAAAAAAACTCTCAGGATGGAAATGCCATTTCACTTTCCTGGTCCTTTTAACCCTGTAGTACTTGAAGCCTGACTTCCATTTTTCATAACATCCAAGCTCTGTTCTTTTTAAGACCTTCCTGGGTCTTTCCCACCTCTTGGTTCTTTCTGACGCCTTTTCTGAGCCAACCCTACCAGCTTGAGAATACTGGATCTGCCCTTGACCAAACCAGGCAGGTTCAGAATCATGAATAGAGAGTGAACCACGATGGGCAGGGGTGGGAACAATTTATTTTAAGGCATATTCTAGAGATATCACCCCAATCTCCAAAATTAAAAAAAATAATCTCTCTGAAAAATAAAAGTGATTTAATCTCCTAGGTTCCACCAATCATCTCAGTAAAGCTGCTTTCTTTGGTCCCTCTATTCTCAAAGTCGTCTCTTATTCCCACAACCCACTGCACCTGGGGAGTTGGTCAGCAGGACCAGCTGAAACAAGGAGCTCTCTTTGGTATCAAATTGGTATTAAGGTGTCCAGTGGTCAGGTGAGCTGCCTCAGGTTTGCAGGAGCCGGTAGTTCCTGTCTTGTTCCTGGGGGTACTTCCAGAAAAGCCAGAGGCGGATAAAGCTGGTGAGGATTCCTGGAAAGTTGGGCACCTGAAATCACAAGGACTGCTATGAGGAGAGAAGCCAATTTTCCACCTTGTATACCTGTGACCCCATCCCTATTCTGCTTACCATGATGTAGGGATCTCTGAGTCGAAACCCATAGAGGCACCAGGAGACAGAGGTAAGAAGGGTAGCAATGGTGAGTGAGAAGGAGAGACATTGTGTTGATTTAGTCTGAATGACCTTGGCCTGTGGGAAAGAATGAAAGACACTCCTGGCCGAGTCACATAGTAAAGCTCTCACTTGCCTAAAAACTTCCTCAAGAAAAAGGTCAAACACCCTCCCCGATCTGTCACTCAACCCTTCTTTCATGCCTCCCACTCACCCACTTCTGCTGCTTTGTCTCCTTCCAGGATTTGGGTCTCCCCTTCCTCTAGAGTATAAGCTTGTCTTTGGCTATGACAGCCTGGCCCTTCTTATCTCCCCTACCTCCCTGGACACCCCCACTCACCAGGTCAGCCAGTGGTGAGAGGTACATGCTGATGGTGAAGACACTGCAGAAGAGGCCCAGCTGCTGAAGCCGGGCCTCAGGGTCGGGCACGAGGAGCCCAAAGTAGCCATAACCCAGGAGGAGGACTCCTAGCAGGGTTGCAGTCTGTAGCAGCACAGCACGCTGCAGGGGTGAGAGCAGCCTTACTTCCAGATGTGCCAGGAGCACTGTGACTTCCCTGCTAGAATTAATTCATCCTGCCCTCCTCTCCCATGCTTCAAATGGGGAAGCTAACCTTTGTCTCAGCCTCCAGTATTGCACTTGTCACAGCCCCTTTCCAACCAGTGATGGGAAGTCTTATACACCCAGAACACTGGAGGCCTCCAAGAGAGGGAAACGTATCTTTTTTTCTGTGAGCTTGGCACAAACAGTAGGCGCATAATAGGTGCTTGTGTGATTGAGTCGGGAGGCAGACCTAAACATCTCATTCTCACTCACTGGCCCTGGCTCTGAAAGAAATACCAAAGACAAAGCCCTTTCTCCTCAGCTTGTTGGGCAGAAGTTCAGGGCAGCATGGGCATGTCTGGGTAGGTAGAGCTACCAGCCTTGCCTGAAGGGCAGCAGTGTGTGTCTCAGAAGGCTGGCTTCATGGAGGAAGAACAGCAAGGCTGGAGGGGCCTTCCAGGAAAGGGTGGCAGTGCCAGCCTGTTATAATCTTCCAAGAAGTAGTGTTTGCTCAAGGCAGGGCATGCGGTAGAGAAGGGGGTCCAAGGGAGGGCCTCTACCTTTTGAGGGCAGTAGTGCAGATACGCAGAGATATACAGGGTCTGAAGCACAGCACCCACTGCGTTGACAACGATGAGGGTCCCATCTCCCTTCAAGGCCCCATAACTCAGCCAGCCCAGGTTGCTGCAGGGTGGAGGGGAGGGACATGGCCCACGGGGTTCAGTGTGGGAGGGGGACCCAAGGGGTCTCCTTCACGCTTCTCCTACCCTTCCCCCCACCTCCCTCAGACAGCCTTTCCCACCGCAGCGGTCGCCCCTCTCACTTGACTTCCGTGGTGAGAAAGGGCAGGAACTGGACGCTGTCCACGCTCCGGGTCACTCGCATATGCCTGAGGTCCGTGCTGTAATGGGGCCCCGAAAGGGATGAAGGGTGGGCAGGGAGAACCAGGGTGCTGGGGGAGATTCCCGATGCCTGTCATTCTCCCTGGACAACCGCACACCCTCCCCCAGCTCCCCTGCCTTCTGCCTCAGGCTGAATGACCACCCTCGACCTTGTACTCCGGTACCCTCGACGTGATTCCACTTTCACCCCAGGTTCTGGACGCAGCCCAGCGCTGTGGCCACGTCTCTAACCCCCTCTTTCTCTTTTCCTGACTTCCCGGTCCTGCCCCAGCCCAGCCCGGCCGCGCTCTCACAGGCCGGTGGAGAACATGCCGAGGGTGAAGACCACGCACACTCCGGATAGGAGCGAGTCGAACACACCGCCCGTCTCCATCACGCCCAGAGTCGGGTCCCGCGCCAGCCGTCTGTCCTGGATCCGGGACGCCGGAGCCCCGCCCCGCGCGCACTCGGCTCCGCCCCCGCGCGCTCGGGCCGTCCCTCCGGAAACTGAAGCGAAACCCGGCCTTCCCCGCGAACGCCGAACCGGAACTTGGGCCCCGCCCCGCCGCGCGCCCGCCGGGGCTGTCCCGGCTCGGGCTGTCGCCCCGCCGACTCTCAGTGGTACTGTTTCGGACCTTGCCCTCCAGGATCCTGGTCGGTCCCCGTCCTAGTTCTCGGCCGATTTTGTCCCCGGCACCCGCCGCTCCTCACACTTCGCCTACCCTTGAGTCATCTACCCCCCAGCCTCAGCGCTTGTGTTCCTACAGACCGGTGCGCCTACGCGGTAGACCTCAAAACAAAAGCTTGATAGACTAAACCGGACTTCAACACGCCTTCCATCCAGAGCGCCATATAAGAACCTCAGTTGCACAGGGTTTGGGAGGCTTTTTCCGGAGTTTGCTGAAGCCTCTTCCCTAAATAACAGGGATTGCCAGAAATCACCGAGTCTTTCTCAGATGCCCTCCCTCATGAGCCACAGGGCCAACTTTACACGACTTGGCCAACCCACTAAAGCCTCGATCGCTGACCCCTTAGGCCAACCCACTTGCTGCTGGGAAGTTTCCCTCCCAACCTCCCACACGTCTCTGCTGATGGGGCTGTGGGGCGGGGCCGCGTGCCTCAGCTGGCGTTCCCAGCTTCCCTGACTCACCCAAGCAGCGTAAGTACCTGGATAGTATGCCAAAGCCCAGCTCTGAGGGGGTGGGAGAGTGGGTAGAGATTAGACAGGAAGATCTCCTAGAGTGGAGTGCAGCTTAGATCCTCAGAGACTGCTGTGGGAGCACTCCTGTCCCGGACTACCCTCAGTGGAAGAAACACCCCACCCTTTGGGCCTGGTGAGGGGCATGTATTCTTTGAAGAGAGGAAGAAATTCAAACCCACTTGCTATGGGTATAGCACAGAGCCTAGCACATAGTAGGGACTCAGTGGTCATAAATTAATATGGAGTGGCAGAAAAGCACATCCAAAAAAACCAAACACTTTATTTTGAGACAGAACATTGTATAAAAAAATTCCAGTTGTAGAAATCACAGACACACAGTAAGTTTATATACAGATACTGTACATATGGGCCCTGCCCTTTAGGCTACACTCTAGGCAGACTGTACACATGGGCACTGCCCTTACAGCTACACTCCAGGAACAGGTTGGCACAGCCCCCCTGCTGGCATAGCTCTGGGGAGCACTGCCCCAGGATAGGGGAGAATGCAGTGCCTGGCTACAAACCTCTCTATAGCAGCTCCACAGACAGAAGTCTTGCCAGGAGATGCTGGGTCAGCCCAAGCATGCTACCTCTCCTGTACCTGGCTCCAAGCAGGAAACTGTTTCTTGCTTTTCCTTCACTGAGTTCATCTGAACATCCTGGCTCACTCTCCGAGGGGCATCTTTACCAAGCTCTGTCCATTCCTGTGGCCCCAGGCCTCTTCCAGCTTGGCTCCCACTGTGCCTTTTTTAAGGGACCATGTCTGCACAGCTTGTTTCTTTGTCTTAAAGGCAGGAATGGTGGGGGAAAGACTGTTCCCACTTCTTTCTCCATCCCTTTGAGATGGAGGTGGAGATGGCACTGCCAGGCTAGTTAACCTCCTTTGGGTTGAAACCCTTAATACTGACCCGTTTTGAGGCTGCTGGGTGACAGCTTGTGCATGTGGTGGGAGTGGTTCCCAGGGCTGGGGCTTTGGGAGTGGCCCCAGGACACGTGTGCGGTGCCTGCTCCTGTCCCCTCAGCCCAGTTCCAATCCTTAAGGCCATGTGTGGCATACACCTTCATGGGGTTTGCAGCAACAGAAGTGGCAGGAGCAGCACAGCCCAGGCAAAAGGGAAGAGGCGGGGGGCAGCACTGTAACCGATGCTATGTAGAACCTGCACCTCCGGGTCATCTGCAAGGTGAGAGGGCAAAGGCCCCCATTGTGAGTGGCCCCACGATTTGCACTGGCCCTCAGCACAACAGGGTTTCCCCAGCCCCTGCCTGGAAAAAGAACCACCTCCTGTACATAACCTCCAAGCAGACCGCTTCTTGTGCCCCAGACCCAATTTGCTGCAGCTACCCACCTGCCGCAAGTCTCTTCTCCTGTGAATTGGCATGGGGTTGAGGACTGTGAGCTGAAAGATAAGAGTAGCAGTAGGTCAGGCATTGTACCAGGGAGGCAGAGGGGTACAAGTGCTGAGTGGGCTGGGCTGTGGGACTTCCACACCATCCCAGATCACTAGACCAGGCTCAACATAGAGATGCAGGAGGGAGGCCCACAGGGCCCTGACACTCACTGATTTTGCCATTGACAGTCACCTTCAACCTCAAACACTGGTCTTCTTGGTGGTGGATGGGTTTGGCTGCAAGATAAGCCCACGGGGGTTAAGGAAAGAACATTTGTTGGAAGAAAATACAAGCCCAAGTGCCTTTGGCCCTGTTTTCTTGGCTCCCTACTAATTTTAATTCCTCTCTTCCCTCTAATCTTGATTCTTACTCTCCTTAGTTTTTGCTGACTTCCTGACCAATGTTCAGCCCAACCTCCTATTCTTTGGAATAACCCTAAGCTTTGGCAGTGGTGGTAAAAAGAACACAGACACTGTCTCCTCCCCACATTCCATCCTTCACTCCAAGCCTGAAGTTGGGTGAGGTCTTCACAATATGTTCCCTTTACCTGGGCTATTTTATACTACTCCTGCCTAGGTCCCAATGACAGAGCAAGTCCTAGATCCATTCTACACAAAGCTGATCTTTTTTTAAATTTTTTTTTTTGGTAGAGATGGAGACTCGCTATGTCACCTAGGCTGGTCTTGAACTCCTGGGCTCAAGTCATCTTCTTGCCTCGGCCTCCCAAAGTGTTGAGATTACAGGTGTGAGCCACCATACCTGGCCTGATATTTGTTTTTCTTTTTTTTTTTTTTACCCCAGACCCCCACCCCTTGCCTGATCTTATAACTTTTAAAATCCACCCGTGGCTCACCACTGCCCTTAGGGTAAAGCTCAAATTCCTTAGCACTTTTTAGGTCCCCATGATCTGTGCTGTCCACCTCTCCAAGCTCACCTTGTCCTACTTTCTGTGTCCCTTTCACTCCAGCCAGGCTGAAACACAGGAAGTTCCCTGAGGATGTTGTGCTCCCTTTGTACATGTACCTTCACGCCTGGCCAACTCCTCTGCTTGTCCTAAGCTCTGGGGTTATATTCCCCACCAAGCCTTCTCTGAATCCCCTAGCCTGGCAGGTACCCAGGCCATTTTCCCAAGGCCCTTGTGCTCATGTCTGCCATATCACACTGGTTCTAATGGTTTGTTAACCTGTGCGTATTTCTTCCCAGCTTCCTTGAGGACAGGGCTCTGTAGTGTTTTATTTATCTCTGTACCCACAGTGCCAAGCAGAGTGCCTGGCACACAGTGGAAGCTCACCGCACATTTGTGATGTGAATGAATGGAAACAGAATTCAGGATTGGAAGAGGCCCTTGCTGCTTGACTTCCCATTAAGCATGTACTCAAGCATATGCATCATGCCACTGCACCCCCCAGGATGGGCACCTGTGTGCTTGCCTCCCAGCTACTCACAGATGTAGTAGTAGCTGTGGCCTTCTTTGAACTCCTTGCCCAGGGTGAAAGGTGTGAAGCGCTGGAACTTCTCAGACAGCTTCTCTGGGCCATGTTTGGCATTGGGCTGGTTGCACTGCCAGCGGACCTGGTCCTTGGATTGGGGCTGGCACAGCTGGTACTCCTCACGCTCCACCAGGTACAGTGTGTACCGCTCCATGGCAGCCTCTGCCACAGAGTCATCCTCATAATGCGGACAGATGATGTCCAGGTAGTCATTCAGCCTCACATGTACCGTGTAGTCCTGTTTCCAGAACCTGGGCGCCGGAGGATGAAGAGGAAGCAGATGGACATTCAGAAGCCAGGCCAGAGCCTCGAGCCTCCACATGTTCACATGACCCCTCACATTTCACACTGGACCCCCTAAAGATTCTTCCAAAATCTCGACTCCCAGTATGTACTGATCTTGATCTCTTACACATCTCTCCACCATCTCCAAACACTCCCTCCACTGTCTCCTATTAGTATTTCAAATAGCATCCACTTAGTATCTTTCAGATACCCAAGCACTGTCCAACCCCCCTGCTATTTACCCAAGGATGGGCTCCTGCCTGTATCTCTAGCTCACTCATCATTCTCTTCTATACATAAATGTTTCCCCAAATCTATTCTGTTGCTCCTTTTAAATGTGATTAGACCTCAATCTGAGACCCTGCTGGGCCATTCTGTAATCAGGATCCCTCAGCCCCCAACACAACTATGTCTTTACTTCTCTCCTCTCATTTTTCCCCTGACCCACTGAGTATATCTCACATTTCCTGGCTTTGCTTTTCCCCAAACCCCGGTATACCCAGGCCCACAGATAATGGCCCTAGTCCTTTAAGTTAAATCATTCTTATCAATTCATTCAGTCCTCTCAGATCTTCCTTTCTGGCTACTCAAATTTAAGCCCTGGTCTCCTTGTCCCCTTCTCTCAGTGCACCCCAAAACCTCCCTGTCCCTTTATCTCCAAAAGCTACACTTGCACCTCCCCCCCAGATGAAACGTGGAGTTCTCAGATTGAGGCTGCCTCTCCCCTCCCCTCCTCCCAAGGTGCAGCCAGCTCCCCTCCCCCAGTCCATTTTCCCCAGGCCCCACAGGCTCCAGCCTGACTGCCCACCAGCCCCTCCCCACCAGCTCCAGACACCTGGCTCCAGTCTGGGTGGGGTCCCAGTAGGGGGGAAAAGTGCCTCCCCCCACCTCCAGCTGGTCAGCTTCTCTGAATTCCCCCAAGCATTGCCAGCTAGAGACTCAGCAGAGTGAGCTGCCAACTTGCTTCAAACCAAAGCCCTGGGCATGGGTGGGGGCAGGGGCAGGGGGAGGAGTTAGGCCAAGAGGACTCTGAGGTGGGCACCACTGCCCAGTCAGCATGACCCCTCAGCGGCGGGCTTTGCAGCAGCACGACAGCCCAGCTTAAGCTAGGCTCTAGGCTCGAGGGCCCCTCCCCCACCCTGGGGGAAAGAGAGAGAGGAGCAGAGAGAGGCTTTTAAAATTCCTCTCTGGAGAGATAAACATAGAAGCCATTTCAGAACAGGTATTTCAGCTCTGGGCCTGGCGTCTTTCCCCCATTCCCGTGACGGGCACTGACTCATTCCTCATCCACCTCTGCTACCCGCCCCGGCACTCATGAGAACCTGTGAAAATTTACCTTGTCAGGTGTGGACTGCCCCCAGGACCCCAGGATGGCACAGTGCCCACTTGCCCCAGCACTGTCCTCTAGGCAAGGGGAGCTAGCAGGTCTGAATGGACAGGACAATGACAGCCTGTAGCACAAGGAGGCCAGTGCCCAACGGTGGCACCGCCCTTCTCACCATGCTGCCCCCGCCTGGGGCCTGGAGATCCCAGGGTCACTGCCCACTGTCCTGAGTCACCTGTGCCAGACTAACACCCACCCAGCTCAATGCCACCTCATATTTGCCCCCAAGCTGGGCCCAGCTTGGCTGCTTATGGACTCCACTCTGACTGGCTTCTGTTTAGTCCTGGGTATTGTAGGGTGAGTGTGGCCAGAAGGGCAGGGCAGAAACTGTGCTTGGTGGGGGCACCCATCACCCGCCTCTCCTGGGGGTACAATCTGCTCCACTTAGCCCTCAATTGACTCTTGCTCTCCAACTGGGAAAGGGGGGCAGCGGCGTCAGGGAAGGCGGGGAGGGGGGCAAGGAAGAGGCTCCTTCCTGAAAGAGAGGAAACCTGGGAGCTTGGGAACGGAAAAGGCCAGGGTCCCCCCCTCCCTACTCATGGCTTCCTGTCCCCTCCTCCTCCTTCAGTCAACACCTGGCATGGGCATAAACAGGGACTTTGCTCTCTCCCACTAAGGACAAGATTGATTGGGTCAAGGAGGCAAAGAACAGGCAGCAAGGAGTGGGGCCGGGGAGGGCTGGCTGGGCTGCCCGGGAGCCCCATGGGCAGGAGGGCATTGCCCTCTGGGGTTGGCAGCTGACTGTCCTCAGCCCCACCCCAATGTGCCACAGACAACAGACCCCCCACTAGGCAATGTCACAGGGTCAGAGGAAGCTGGCACAATATTTCTCAAGGGGAGTGGGGGGCAGGCTCCTTGGGGCTGAGGGTGGCTAAGCTTTGAGAAATGTTTTTTGTGACCCAGCCCTCCTCTCCCTGCTCCACCCTAACCCTCTCCCTGTTTTCCCCACAAATATTGTTCCCATAACTTCAGAAAACTCAAGGGCAAGAACAAAGGGTCCGACAGAGTCTTCCTCCCAGTACCATTTGCCTCCCAGCCCTAAACCTGCCCAGGAGAAGTTAACTCCTTCCTGCCCAGAGCCCTCTGTAAACTTTTAACCCCTTCCATTCCTTCTGAAGCTTTCTCATGACCTCCCTCCATCAATCTCTTCAATTTTACTCCTTGAACCCCATAAAACAGGTGTTTCCCCTCAACCTACCCATGCACCGCATGTGCCTCATTCACATCACCCCAAAAGACCTCTTGTGGAGGGTTTTCCAGGGTCGCTTAAGTATAGAATGAATGTTTAACGCGCGCACCCCAAGTCCCTCCCGAGGGGTCCTTCCAGGGTTACCTTGAGCATTCTGCTCACTCTAGACGTCACATCAGGTATCTGTCAGTATGAGCAGGTGCCCAAGGGGTACACGAGGAAGGACACAGAAACTTTCATGGTACTAGAACAAGAACCCTGGCGGCCAGGGAGGATAGTCTGCGCTTGGGGCAGGAACTGGGTCCCTCACTTCAGAGTAACAGGGGTGCCAGGGAGAAGGAAGGGAAAAGCAGAAATAGTGCCCGCTCAAGTAGACACGAGCAGGTTCCTGCCTTAGAGTGGGGTGCCCCCACAGATGAGGCAGAAGTGAGGGGAGGAAAATCTGCAGACTTCCTCCCACCTCTGGTCACTCCCTCGGCTCAGGTCAGAGGTTGGTGGGGACAGTTATCCTGGTGGGGAGAGCAGTGCCAGCCGGGCGCCCAGGCTGCCAGCGGGAGACTTGGGGCTTACTTGGGATTTGAACTGTTCCAGAAGACGGTGTGGCGATCAGCAGCGGCCAGACTGCAGCACAGACCCAAGAGAGGGGCCCAGAGGAACTCCATAGCGTGGGGCCTGGCCAGGCCGGGCGGGGATGAGGGACTCCTGGGGGTCTGGGTTCCCGCTGGCTTCCTCCACGGCTCAGTCAGCACTGCGCTCACTGCTCTGGCCCCTTCGCCCAGCGACTCCGCCTTTTGGGCCGGCGCCGCCCGTCACCCCGCCCCGTCCCCGCCCCACCCGGCGCGCGGCTGCCCCCGGGCTTGGGGGCTGGGGAGGTGGAGGAGGGGCTGGCCCGGGAGGCTAGGAGGCCCCGGGTGAGAGAGCGTAGCGCGCTCCTCTGCCCGCACAAATCTGCTCAAAGCTGTGAGTTCGCTCACTTGCGGGTCTGCGTGAAGCTCTGTGCGCCTGTCTGGGTGGTGGGTTTGTGTCCCTGGGTGTAGTCGCGTGCGGGAGACGGGAACCATCTCGCACGTGCGAGTCTGCGAACGCGCGAGCGCGGGACCCGACTTTGTTGCGCTGCGCGCGGATCTTGCAGGGTTCGTGGTTGTTCTGTCCCGCACCTCTCCCGAGCCTCGCACACCCGTGCTCGGCCGCCCGGGTTCCCACACTCTCCGCCTCCCCCACCCCCTTCTCGGACTCTCCGCTCGGACTGCCCCTCCCCACACACCACACACACACGCGCGGCTGTTGTTTTTGTTGGGTTTGTCAATGTTGTCTTTGTTCAGGAGATTGTGTCATCGCCTAGATGCCGGGAATAAAGTGCGACGCTGTGTGTGATCGAGTGTGTAACGTGTGCGGCTGGGGCTAAGGGCGCCTCTGTCCATCAGTGCCTGCGCTCAGGAGAGACTGGAGGGCCTTTGGGCCTATTAGGGATCCGTTCTTGTTTCTAGATGCGCCACAGGGTACTAATGACCTGTGTGTGTGTAACAAGGCACGTGTGTACCGTGCGAACGGGCTCTTGAATATGGACTGTGAGAATCTGGGCATGAAGGGTGACAAACTGTAACCACACATGTACATCTGGCGTGTGTAAATACGTGTGATGGCGCGCAAGTGTGAAAGCATTTGTAATATCACAGCCGCCTGTGTGGAAGCGTGTGAAACTCTCTGACATACGTATGCTAATGTTTGTGAACAGCGTGTGAAGAGGAGGGGAAACATGCACAGGCGTGCAGTGGGGGTGAGGTAGGGGTGCAGGGGTGTTCGTGTGGCGTCCTCCCCACTGCGCGGCTCGGGTCTCCCAGTTAGTCGGGCCCCAGTACCCAGCTGGGGGCCCCCTCCCCCCTCGCCAAGTAAACAAACTCGCTGGAATTCGCCTCTCGGGGCTCTTCTCCCCGCCGGGATCTGCTGCCGTCTGGAGCGGGGTTGGCGGGCGGGTGTCAGTTCCTGGGGTGGAGAGGGCCGGCAGGTGTTTGATTAGGCTCGTGAGTGTGCCTGGAGCGGGAGAGCCCAATGCTGTGTGTCTGTGTGTGTTTCGTGGTTTGTGTGGCTGTGTGCGCGCCCCAGGCTGGCCATTCCTTGCGTCTGCGAGTCGCGGGAAGCCACCAACGCCGGGCCCCTGGACGGCTCAGGCTCAGATTCCCCAGTTCCCAGGCTGTTTCATCCTCCTCTTTTACTGCCAGGCCTGGCGACAGCCCCTGTAATTACGCGGGGCCGGGACGCCGCGGCAAGTCCGGCGCTGACCCCGCCAGAGGAGGAGCCTGGAGCAGGGGAGGGCCCTGCCAGCTTTCCCCTAACCCCTGGGGAGCTCAGGCAGCAGGAGGCTTATGATAAATATTTACTAAGAGCCAACTAAGTGTCAGGCCCTGTAACCCAGAGGCCAGGTCAAGGCCCGGCTTTGCGCGTGGCCACCCCAGTCCATCCACCACCCCCCACCCTGCGCACCTGCCACAGGCGACGTGCCTGGCCCCAGGTGTATCCCAGGTGCGGCCCGCCCCTCCCGCCGGGGCCGAAGTCTACACGGTGATCTGCCCCAGGGCGGCACCTCACGCGCGTTTTGCTCACCTAGGAGGACACCTGGGTGTCTGCCTCCCACGTGCCCCTGGCGAGAGTACGCCATCCCAGCTCGAAAGTTCCATAGAGCCGAAGCTCCATAAGGGCAGGACTTTTTGCCTTGTTCACTGTCCTATTGCCAGCGCTTGGCACAGCACCTGGCACATATAGTAGATGGTCAATAAATCTTTGTTGAGTGAGTGAACTTACTGTTCGGTGAAGGTACTTCACTTTTGCTGGACATACTGCTCAGAAAATAAACCAGCAGAGGGGTTAGGGGAGAGGTGGTGTTAGCTCTGTAGAGGGTGGCCCTGGATTGCTACCTGGAGGAGACAGCTTTGGGCCGGATTCCCTCGTTTTTCTGACCGCCAGGACTAAGCGGGAACGTGTGGGGTCCCACGCTGCACTGCTCGGGCGGGCAGGTTCGGGCTCGCTGAGCCCAGCCTGGCGGAGCCACGTCCGCTCCCGCCCTGCCTGCTTCTGGGGCTGAAGCAAGCCGGGTGGACAAGGGAGGGGAAATTCTGGGCGCAAACGGGACGCAGAGCCCTCCTTCCCTGGTTTGGAGCTAGCTTTCTTCAACATTCTTACTTGAGATCTTGATTCCATCACTCCTCTATCCATATATTTGTGCGTCTAAGATAAAATCCCACCCTTGGGGAGTCCCCAGACCAGTAGGGGAAATAGACCAGCTTTCAGGACAGCAAACTTGCTAAGTGCTATCGATAGCTCAGACTGCAGCCCCTCCACTCACATTCGCTCTGCCCTCACCCCTCCTGGAGCCGCTGCGACGCCTGGTGGACCGAGAGGAGAGTTGCAGGTACTGTGCAATCCAGACGAGACAACAGAAGGGACTTCCGAGGTGGGAGACTGGATCTGCAGACCAAGTCTGGGTCCCCCTCCTCGTCTCTTCCCCATCCCAGCCCCCAGCCTGTCCAGGCGGGTCTGGTCTCGATTCTTGCTTTGGGCTACTTCTCACCCCGAAGTTGTGTGCCTGTGTTGGCTCTCAGCACCACCACCCCAGGCGAACATCTGTGCTTAGTGTCGAGAACTGTCTGAGGTCTCTGTCTGTCTGCCTGTCTGGGAAATTTCCCGGGTGAGTCCTTTCTGGGAATTCCTGAGAGGCAGGGTTAACCCTCTGAGTGCCCTGGGGGAGGCCCTGCCCACCTGTGGGGGCACTGTTGCCTGGAGGCAGCATTTCCAGTCTAAAACAGGCATGGCTACTTGATTGCTACTCCCTTGCTGGGTGCCCTGTGGTTTGGGGTGGGGACGGCCAGAGCCGCAGTCTTACCTGGCTCAGCCCCAGAGGGCATCTCTGGGCTATGGGGTGAGGCAGCAGGGGGAGGGGCGGAACCTGAGCCTGGAGCAGCGCTGCTGCCACACTCTGCCAAGGTCATTTTGAAAAACAAAGTGTGTGTTTCCCACTTTATTGGTAATGTGTGTACATTTTTCAAAAATTAGAAAATAGAGAACAGGAGGATAAAGGGGAGAAAAGAACCACCAGCTACTGTTAACGTTTGTGTCCCTTCCTTGTCAGCCTTTTACTCATGAGAATGTTTGCTTGCTTTTAGACAGTGTGATGTGACTCATCTCAATTGTGTACTTCTTTTCTCCCCTTTATACAGAAGATATTTTCCGTGTAATAAACTCTTCGTAAACAATACTTTTAATGAGAGTGTAATGGTTCATTGAGTGAGTGTTTCAGAGTTTGCTATTGTAATGAAGCAGGGTATAAATAAATAAACACATCTGCACATGTACTCAAGCATCCCTCAGTTGCTGAGCAGTTGGGTTGATTGATTCTTAGAACTTAGAAATAACCCTGTGATTGACTTTCATTTAACAAGTGTTTATGGAGCACCTACTCTGGACTGGCTCTGAACTGGGCTGGGGACTCAGTGGAGGACAACAGGCAAGGGCCCTGTACTCATGGAGTGTACACTGGGCATAATGCTTTTCTGGATTTTGGAACATTTCACAGATGTGCAAAAAACCTTTTAATATTGCTATATCAAAGCCAGATCTTTTGGCTACTAGTTCAGTTCTCTTACTGAGGGTCAAGGTGACCGGGGCCTGATGGATCTGTCCCTCCCCATATCCCACTCAGGAAGGGGCCAGACTCTGGAAGAAGGTGGAATTCTCCCCTTGGGAGTCCACTGTAGGGAAGAGGAAGTTGGGAGGGCAGGAGCTAAGGAGGATAGGACTACTTAGGTTTCTGCACAGAAAGCACCAAAAGATGCTTTACCTTGCTGCCTTTCCCACCAAAAATTTACTAATCACTTGAGTCAAACACTATACTGTGAGGCACTGGAATACATTCTTGCCCTAAAGGAATCTGGTCTGCTGGTGAATGTATAATTAGACTATAAGATAAGAAATATAATAGAGGTATAAGTGGTATAACAAGCTATGGGCTCACAGAGGAAGGAATGTTTATTTGGGGTGAGGAGAGCTTTGCAGAGGAGGGTATGTTTGAAATGGGTTTCAGAGTTCTAGTGGGAGTGACTAGGGCCTGAAACTGAAGAGTGGCAGAGGAGGGGGAAGCAGAGGACAGAGTTGGATGAGGGCTGGGCAGTGGGCATGAGGCGGGGAGGGGTGCGGGCTGGCTTGGGGGCCAGGTGTGCTGCTTAGAGATAGGAAAGGGGAGAGGAGCAGACCTGGGAAGGATGAATGAAGAATTCAGTTTCAGACATTGTATCAATTAGGAGTGATTTTGGCTGCAAATAACAGATTACCCAGCTACTAACAATTTAAATAAAGGGCTTATTTTTCCCCCATAACAAGCAGTCTGGAAGTGGGACAGGAGCTCAATGGTGTCACCAAAGGTCCAATGCTCTCCACTTCTCTGCTCTGCTGTCCTCAGGGCCCTGGTTAAAGATGGCTGCCTCAGCCACGGAGCTACAGTCAAGCCACTGGAGCCACAGGAAGGAGGGGTGGGAGCAAAAGATCCTCTTCTCCCAAGACTCCCTTTTTGTCTGGTAAGAAAATCTTTTCTAGCAGCTTCCCAGACCACTTACCCCCAACAAACAGACCTTCTCAATGTCCATGTGTCCATTGCTACACTCGTATCTGCACAGGAGAAGGGAGTGTTCTGACTGGGTCTGGGGCTGGGACAGGGGCCTACATCCCTCCCCCACCCCCCAAAAAATACGGATCTGCTCTGCTCCCCGAAGGCACTGGAATTCTGTTAGCCTGGAAGCAGGGGGTGCATGGCTTTTGGGTAAACAGTGAACAGTGTGTGCCACAGACATGTTGCATTTGAGAGACCAGTGGAACTTCTGGGTGGAGGTATCCAAGGGGCAGTGGGAAGTGAGGGGTCTGGAGCTCAGAAAGGTGAGAAGCTCCGAACAATCCTTGCTTTGGGGTCTCATGGTGAACCTTGAGGCTCATGGGAAGGGCTTCTCCTAGGCTGCAATGCTTCAGGCAGGGAGGAAGAGCAAAGTGGACACAGGGCCAGGAATCTCTTGCCTATAATTTTGGTTGGAGAGAAATCCCTCCCTCCCGGCTCCCCTGCTTCAGCCTCCAGGGTGGAAGAGCTGGTGAGGGACGGGCAGGAGGACGTCCACTCTCAGTGCAGCTGATAAACCTCTTTTCCACCCTGGCAATAGTCTTTCACCACAACACAGTATAAGAGCAGGGCTTAGATATTTATGTTTCGGAAGAATTACTTTTATATAACTTTTTTTTCTAATTACAGAATGAATACATGATCAGTGCAAAAAACTTAGAGAAACACAAAGGAAGAAAAAAAATCAGCCATAGAGGTTAAATCTCAGGAGCAAACACATTTCTTCATTCTCTTCCCATGGCTCTGTAATTTTTTATGGTAAATATCTTTGAGAGGTTACAGTTTAATGCCCATGTTACAGCCAGCTTGGAATCCCTTACATTTGTGTAACATTTTATGACCATGCAATGTTTTCAGTTGTACATTTTATCACATACCATTTCGTCTTTATAGACTCCTACACACTGTGAGGTAGGCAAAGGCAGGAGTTACATCTGTCCCTAGTGACCAGGTGACAAAACCGAGGCTCAGAAAGGTGATGTTATTCAGAACTCAGATGGGTACCCTTGGTGGGGCTTGGGTCTACGCTATGTTATTCCTTCCACCCCCGATGCCCGGCTGTCCTGGAAGGAAAGGAAGGGCCCTGGCACTTGTGCTGTATTTGCTGTGAGCAATGAAAGGGGTGTGAGTAGAGAAGGGGAAAGAAGGGACTGGAGAGGGGGCAAGTCCTTCTAGAACCAGAGCCCAGTGGGTGGGGGAAGGAGGAGAGGGTGGTGGGAGGTTCTAGAGGGAACCTGAGGGTTTCAGGGATAGGCTCTGAGATGCAGTCCCCCAGGGCTTAAGTACAGAGCCTGTCCCTGCAGGTGGTAGATGCTCAGATACTGGCTCATTTGTTTGTTTGCATAGCAGTGCTCTGCTGGGCTAAGTGCTACCAGGGATGCCAGATAAGGCACCCTATGAACAGGGAGACAGTGCAAAGAGATCTAGGTTTGAGTCCCAGCTGTGCAAACTTGGGAAAGTTACTTAAACTCTCCGAGCCTCAGGTTTTTTCATCTGCAAAACAGGGTCAAGACTACGTTCTTTTTGGAATTATTACAGGGAGCAAATGAAATAACGGATGTGAGGGGCTGGTGTTACGCCCTGGGAGTGGGTTGTCTATAAGCACTGTGTGTAAAGGTTCTCTCCACACGGTCTGGGCTCTCTTGGGCCGCCTGGAGGTAAATGTGATACTGGAAGCGAGAGGGGGAGGTGGAGGGAAGAGCCCTAGGAACACAAGTGTTTGCTGTGCCAGGTAGTGTATGATAAATGCCCTGTGACCAGCCAAGAGTGCCAGGTCCAGTGAGAGCAGAGAGATGGATGGAAGAAGTGGCTTTTGAGGCTTCTCGGTGGGGACAGTGGGCAAGGGCGTGGCACGTCCAAAGAAACCCTGCAGACCACACTGCTCTGCACCTGCAGGGGCAGGAAGGAGACAGGGAGGACCTGTCCGGTAAAGCTCATTCTCCCCCCTCGCTGCTCCTTCTTCCTCCCCTGGCTGCACTCTCATCTCCTTCACCCTCTCCTGCTCTCCTTCTTTCTCATGGCCTTGGCATCCTGGAGTCCACCAACCATGTGCCAGGCGCTGTCGAGTCCTGGCAATCCTGAGCTGGGTCTTAAAAGGAGTCGGAATTAACTAGGTAATGGTGAGGGAAGGGCACAAAAAGCACTGAAGGGAGCCACAGCTTGGGGAGTGGGAAACAGAGCTGGGGTCAGGAACCACCCAGAGTGGTGGGTCAGGAGTGTACAAATGGCTGGAATGCCGGGCGGAGCGTGGGAAATACCTGGGAGAGGCACACTGCACTGTGGGACTCAGAAAAAGAGCTCCTCTCACGGAAGGAATCCCCATGTCTGGGATGTGGTGGACTTTCCGGGGGAGATCTCTTGGAGACTGGGCTTACAGGAAGATTGGTTTTAAATGGGCTGAGGGCATTCCAGATTGGGCTGGAGAAGGGCTCTAGGGCCAGCCCACGTTGGCCTCAGAAACAAGCTGAGGGGGTTGTATTTAATTGGGGAACCCTAGGCCCAGGAAGGCAGAGAGAGGGGAAAGGTTTGGGGACCCAAGAGTGGAGAATAGGCAAGCTGCCCTGGGAATAGTAACAACATCAGCTCACATTTATAAAACACGTTCTCCATTCTGGGCTCATTTGAAGTACTTTGCATACATTAATGCGCTTAATCTTCACAATCACCGTAAGAGATAGATAGTATTATTATCCTCATTTTACAGATGAGCAAACTGAAGCACAGAAAAGCTAATAATGTCCCTGAGGTCACACAGCTAGTAATGATAAAGGCAGAATTTGAAACAGGGTGATATGGCTTGAGAGTGCTATTTTAACCACTGCACCATACTATCCAGCTGCTCCTAGAGAGGGACAAAGAGTGGTCGTCTGGGGTGCAGGCCAGTGGGGACACAGAGAGATGCAAGACTGTTCTGGATATGATCTCTATTGGATGCTGCAGCCATGTGGATGTGGGGAGAGGATGGAGTTGTCTGTTCAGCCTCAGGAGCCCTGGTGAGAGGCAGGGTTATGAAAGCCTGAAGATAAAATACTTGATCCCCGGCCCTTTCTGCTACAGCTCAGCCAATCAGATGCTTCCACCCACGGCTCCTAACATACCAGCCTCTCCTAGTTAACACCTGCTGGTTTGCCTGCCCAGCTTCTATTGCCCCTTCTGGGGGCAGAAGCCCTATTTTGGACAATTAGAGTCCTCCTTGGGCGCTTGCTGAGCCAGTAGAGGTGTCCTCTTTTTTTTTTGGGATGACTAAGGCGATGGGATGCCAGCTGGAAGCCTATATTTTGCCTCCCTAACAAATATACCTATCCCCCCTCACTCTTTTATGATACCTGCCTGGCTCCCGCAGGTGTTGTGTTTTGTTGCCAGCTCTCCACCCGCAGGCAAGGCAATTCTAGGGTCTCAAATCCTAACCCTGTGCTCTATCTGCACCACTCTCGGAGCACTGTTCCCAGGCCTAGGCCCTAATTTGCAATTTCTTCTCAATCCATTCTGGATTTCCCAAGCACTTTAAATTGAATAGAAACTGAAATAGAACTTTTTTTTTTTTTTTTTGAGACAGAGTCTCACTGTGTTGCCCGGGCTAGAGTGAGTGCCGTGGCGTCAGCCTAGCTCACAGCAACCTCAAACTCCCGGGCTCAAGCGATCCTTCTGCCTCAGCCTCCCGAGTAGCTGGGACTACAGGCAGGTGCCACCATGTCCGGCTAATTTTTTCTATATATTTTTAGTTGTCAAATTAATTTCTTTCTAATTTTAGTAGAGACGGGGTCTCGTTCTTGCTTAGGCTGGTTTCGAACTCCTGAGCTCAAACAATCCGCCCGCCTCGGCCTCCCAGAGAGCTAGGATTACAGGCTTGAGAACTTCTTGTCATTCCCCCCATACATAGGTCTGCTCCTGATTGCCCTGGCTCTGTTTATGGTTTGAGTGGGATCAGCCCATCGCCAGCAGTAAGCCAGTGTCCTGAGCCTGGCCAGTTCCAGCACAGCAGCCCCAGCCGCAGGGACTGATTTGGGAGGGGTTATGTAGTCCACGGCTGCGGATTAAGGGGGCTCTCCAAGAGTAATTGAGGGGATGGAAGCCAGGCAGGCAAACAAACAGATGTTAGCCAGGAGAGGCTGGTAGCTTGAGGTTTCAGAATGGAGGGAAGAATTTTTTTTTTTTTTTGGTTGGGGAAACCTGGGCCCAGTTTTAAATAAAGAGGAAAGAAATTATGAGAACCTGTATCCAGGTCACCTCCTTCCCCAGGCCTCACCCAGGTGACAAGCTTGGGCTTTGGGGAGAGACTGCAGGAATTCAAATCCCAGCTCCATCACTTATTTCGGTGTGACCCTGGGCAAAGCACATCTGTGCCTCAGTTTCCCCATTTATGAAATGAAGGTAATAATAATAATGCCCACCATAGGATCATGGTGAGGATTAAATGAGATAATATATGTAAAGTACTTGTTAGGCTGGCCGGTCTGGCATATAGAAAGACTTCAGGATTAGCTATTATTATGGAAATTATTATGACTTTTATTGCAGAGGGCTTACAGGGACAGCAACACCTAATCCAACTGGCTCCTGCCCCTGCCTGCTGACACAGGACCTCCAGCCCCCTGCAAAGTCCCCTCAATATTGCTGACGGTCCCCATAGGGCATTTTCCACAGACTCATAAACGTGTCTGGGCTCGCTGAGGGCTGTTTTCCTGCTGGTGGGGGTTGGGGCAGCGGGAATCTCTCCCCTCCTGTGTCGCCTCTGCTGGGGGCTTCCCAAGAAAGGCTGCTTGTGTTTCCACGTGTTATGGTTTGGTGTGTCACAGCCGCCTTGGCATCCAAGGCATCCCGGCCGGCTTCCCTGGGGCTGGACTGAGGATGGGTCTGCATATTTGGTGACTGGCTGTGCTGTAGTGGGTTTCTAGTCTTCTCTGAGGGTGAGGGCTTCGCCCCTGCGCCATTTGGGAGCTTCCTCAGCCCCCAGCAAGCACGCACCTGTGAGGTGTTCCCTCCTGGCTGCATGGCGATCCAACCCCAGTGGGCACACAGCCATCGGACTCCAGGGACACCTTTCCATAGCCCCTCCTGGGACAGCAGTCCAGCCAAGTCCTTCTGCAGAAAGCTTGGGCAAGGCGAGGGCCAGCCCTGCCATGGTAGGGGCGGGAGCTGTGGATATAGCCACCAATTTGCCACTACCAGCCAGAGCTGGGCTCCTTGCACAGGTTGAGGGCGGGTCCCCTCTCCAATGCTGGGCTGTGCTTAGTCACCAAAGGTCTGGGATCAGGCCCTGAGGCCCCAAGACCCTCATCAAAGCCAATCATGTGAGTCCTGCTCACACTCTCCGCCAGGCCAAGAACATACCCAAGACCCTCCTTTCCTCTGCCTTGTTCCCATCTTTCTCCTGCCAAATCTAAAAAACAAGCAAACAAATAAAAAACCCAGCCCTGTGTGTCATTAGATGCACCTGGATACTCTAGCGCTCGAGAAGGGCAGGCCAGGTGCTACAGAGGGACAGTGTCAGACCCTAGCCAACCAGCCACAATGTCTGGGCAGAAAAGGTTAATTGATTCCAGAACAGGTAAATCTAGTCTACAGTGACAGAGACAGTTCAGCTGTTGACTGAGGCGGGGCTGGGGGGTGGCAATGGGGGTGGGGAACTGACTGGAAGGGGGCATGAGGGAGCTTCCTTGGGAGCTGAAAATGTGCTTTATCTTGCATGGGGTGGTAGTTACAAGGGGTATATGATGAATGCATTTGTCAAAAGTACTTAAAAGGTGTGAATATTATTAAATGAAAATTATACTTCAGTAAAGGTAATAAAAGTGCAATAAACAAACAGCCAACAACAACAATAAAGGTTAACTGGAGACCCCAGTTTGTGAACCAGTGACAGGGACAGTGAGTGAGGAATTTGGGGTGGTGTCCTGAGGGCCTCCTGGGGATTCAGGCACTGGGCCAGGCTGGGGCCCTGAGGTTTGACTCCTCCCAGCCCCAGAGGGGTCCGTCCTCCCCTGCTGCCAGGAGAGGGGCCTCTCCTCTGCCCGACAGCCCCTCTGACCCTAGGAACAGGTTGAGTCACCACCGGGGGACACTTTCCTTAAGATGTTTCTTCACTAGGTCCACCGAGAGCCTGCTGAATGGTTCCGTCCGAAGCTGGCCTTGTGGCTGGTGGTCCGAGAAAAGGGCTACTGGGAGTGCCTATAAAATAAACATGATTAGAAAACCCAGTGGCCACAGAAGACACAGGAAAAAAAAATCAAAATAAACAAAATCTCCCAACTCCCCCCTCCCCCAACCCACCAGCCTCACACAGAAAAATCCAGATCCCCCAAGCTGGGTGGGATGTGGAGCAAGCCTGTTTGGGGCTGTGTCCTTATATATTTATATAAGGGGGTTGGTTCCTCCCTCGGGCAAGTAGAGCAAGTTGTAAAATTTGAAGGCACATTTTAAAATTGTTTAAAATCCTCCCAATGTGTTTCCTGTCTGGCACTGTGTATGGGGAGTTGGTAATGCGTGTGCATGTGTGGCCTGGAGTATGTGTTAATGATGGAGTTTAGAGGCAGAGATGCCAGGATCGGGGCGAGAAAAGGAGGCCGTTGTTGGTCGGGGTGTGTGTTCCTAGTGTTGGAATGTGCGTAAAGGGCCCGGGACTTGGGAGAGTAGTTTAGTCTGGGAAATTAGCATCTTTTTAAAAGCCACTCTATTATAAATCATTAGTTAGAGGCCTTCAGGGCTAATAATGCAGGTATATGATTTTTACTTCTGAAGCAAGTAGATGTGATAATATTTGACAACACATCATAATTAGAGTAAAGCGATCTGCAGTCGGATAAATTAGACGGTGATGGTGAGCCCCTCCGCATGTCGTTTCTACCTTTGCTTCAGCTGTTCCCTCTGCCTGGAATGCCGTCACCAGCTGTCAAAGTCCTACTCATCCTTCCCAGCCTGGCTCCGTACCACCTCCCCGCAGTGTGAATTAATCACTCCCTCTTCTGGGCCCCTGTGACATTTTGTCTTTTACAATGTTTACTTTATTCCTTCTCTTCTGAAATTTAGCTGAATATGTGTCCCTTCCCCATCACAAGTCCTCTGAGGACCAGAACTGCGTGTCTTGGCTGTCGTCTTCCCTGCAGCTTTGTGCTCAGAGTGGTATCTTGGTCACTGTTTATTGAATTAAACTTTTTTTTTTTTTAAGAGAATTACTTTGCAGAAAATAAAGACCCCACATGGACATGGACCTAACTTGGTATTACATTTTAGGATTTTTAAAAATCTCATATTCTGAACTGTGCATCATTTAGTTTAGATATAATTGTGCTCAATTTAGAATTGGAGTCATTCAAAACATAATTTGAAGAAAATGTGGTTTTATTTAGTTGTTGTTATGAAACATAATGTCTATCTTGCTAGGAAATCCTTTGTTTGGGGATAGCGTTTATGAGGGGCTAGAAGATCTGTGGCAAATTTGTTTTTATTATAAAATTTCCTGGCACTTGATGGATGAAGGATGGTGACGCTCCAGCAACTGGGCACCGTTCCCTGCGGTGGTTTCGGGGGGTGAGTGTCGTGGAACACAGAACTGAGCATGGAAAGAACACTTGATTCATATGAATAATTCAAAGACACCCAAAATGCAGCCTCGTTAAATGGAAATGTTAAAGGGAGTGGCAATCTATAAGTCTAGCTGTTGGGTTCAGCTTTCACAAATGAATTACAAGAAAGAAAGAAAGAAAATTTCTGAGCTTGGTGTTAAATAGTGAGCCTGTATTGGAACAGAACTGGGGCAGATGCCTGGGGGGCTCTAACACCAAGGTGGGTATTTCTTTTGCTTCCGTAGTAGGGAAGCCCCCAGGACTGCCCTGGGACTGCCCTGAGGATGTGGTTCGTGGGAAGAAACAGGTGCTCAGGGGCCAGGCAGACCCAGGGTTTAAATGCAAACTAGCAGTGGTCTTGAGTCTCAGTTCCCTCATCTGTAAAGTGAAAAGAATAACAAATACCTCACAGGGATCTGTGACGCTCTTGTAAACTGCCCAGCACAGCACCTGGCAGATGTAAGCACATGGGCTTGTTAGTTTTCCCACTTAGCCTGGTAGGTTCCCCTCCATCTTCTCCTCCCAGCTCATCTGTGCCGCCCTTTCTTCAACGTTGGGCTGAATGAGCAAATAAAAATACGGGATAGCCAGTTAAATCTGAATTTAAGATAAACAACAAATAATTTTTTAGTATAATTATGTCTGATGCAATATTGGGGACATACTTATACTAAAAAAAAATTCATTGTTTACTTGAAATTCAACTTGAGCTGGGAGTTCTACAGTTTATCTAGCAATGTTATGTTAAGTTCCATGTCCTCCAGGAAGGACAACTTGGGGATGGCTTCACCCTCTGAACTCCTGTAGCCTTCATAACTTTAACACTTGCTTGACATCCAAGAAGCAGCACCATTTTAACCTATTAATAATAAACTATGGGCCAGGCGCGGTGGCTCACATCTGTAATCCTAGCACTCTGGGAGGCCGAGGCGGGCAGATTGTTTGAGCTCAGGAGTTCGAAACCAGCCTGAGCAAGAGCGAGACCCCGTCTCTACTATAAATAGAAAGAAATTAATTGGACAACTAAAAATATATAGAAAAAATTAGCCAGGCATGGTGGTGCATGCCTGTAGTCCCAGCTACTCGGGAGGCTGAGGCAGGAGGATCGCTTGAGCCCAGGAGTGTGAGGTTGCTGTGAGCTAGGATGACGCCACAGCACTCACTCTAGCCCGGGCAACAGAGTGAGATTCTGTCTCAAAAAAAAAAAAAAATCTAATTCAATATTTAAAAGCACCAAGGATATAATCTGGATGTGGTATTAATAAAACATAAAATCAAGAATGGATTAGAAAGCCAAAACTAATTGCAATTATAAAATAAAATCTAAAGCTTTATGGTAGAAATCAATAAAATAATTTCGAGTGAGATGCTGTAGGATTTGTTCTATTCCAGCGGCAGTCAGAGAGGCTGGGTGATGTCTTACTTCGATGGCATTTTCTTTAATGTCTACTATACAATCTTTACTATTCCCCACATTTCCAATTGTCATCTCAGTTGCAGCTTAAATTCTCTAGTCCTGGTGTTACAACACGGTCTCCAGGGT
>CAUYSK010003244.1:0-36456 GCA_963575035.1 Avahi laniger
CTTGGGAGGCTGAGACAGTAGGATTGCTTGAGTCCAGGAGTTTGAGGTTGCTGTGAGCTAGGCTGACGCCACGGCACTCGCTCCAGGCAAGAGAGTGAGACTCTGTCTCAAAAAAAAAAAAAAATAAAATAAAATAAAATACAGGTCTGGAGTAGGATGGAGTTTGAGATTCTGACTATTTACAAACTCTGAGGTGACATCCACCTGCATGTCCAGAGCCACACCTTGAATTGCAAGATCTCAGGACCCTGTTCCCCCTATGAAGTCAAGATATCTCATAGATCAGGCACTTCACATTCTAAACTGGCTGCCCTGGTGGGACGATTAGATAAGGTTCACAGATCAGTGTTTGGGAACAAATAGAATATATGATTTTTCACTGATTTTTAGTGTTCTGTGATTGAAGGTTCTCTGTTTTTATACATTCAGCATTCTAAGAGGGCACTTTTAATACAGTAGCTCAGTTGCTATGGGTATTTACTATGCACTGAAATGAAAATGAGAGATTTGTAATTGTACGTAAGATAATGTTCATGCAATAGTCATCATTTTAAAAATTAAAAACATGAATATCATAAACTGATGTGCATGTACTCTTAACTACATATGCTGTACCAATGGTTATACTGAAATCAGGAAGTATTATTTTCCATATATGGCTAAAAATTTCAAAAAAGAATGTTACAAGATAGGTTGTTACTAGCATTCTTCCTATATCTCTAGCATTATTAATATCTAAAAAGTGAAATGTTGCTATTCACCAGCTTTTATTTAAATATTATCTAGTTTCAATTTGAGAAATGTTCCCTTCAGCTCAGTATCAGAAATTATTAATGAAAAATTCTGAAAGAAAGATAAGTTATATAAAGTTGCATTACTCATTGGTGAAAGATTATCTGGGACAGTGGCGAAGAATACATTGTCAAATAAATGACTACTGTTAAATATTGTGTAAGTATCATGAAAGATTGACTAAAACATGTTTCTGATATATACTCAACATACAGTAGGCTCACAATAACCACATTTTAAGCACTAAGCATTGAGAATTTCTCATGCTCTTAGTGTCTGATTTTATTAGCATGATCTTTTATAATCACATGATTTAACTTCAGGCTATTAATCTAATACTTAGGGAAGACACTAAAATGTAATTTTGCACTGATTATGCTATGGACATATAATTTGTGTTGTGCATTGGTGGCTGCTGCTATATGTGCTTACATTTTTGTGGGGGATACCATATTCAATTGTATCTATCCATTCAATAATTGGTATTTTGTTGAGTACCTAGGAATTCTTATAGTCCAGGAGGGAACAGAGACAAGAGCCCAAAAGATTCTGTGTATTCTACCTAGAGACTTTCTTTTTTTTTTTAATTTATTTTTTATTTCAGCATATTATGGAGGTACAAATATTTAGGTTACATATATTACCTTTGCCCCACCTGAGTCAGAGCTTCAAGCATGTCCATCCCCCAGACGGTGCGCACCACACCCATTAGCTGTGTACATACCCATCCTGGAGCCTTTCTTGATGAAAATCTTCAAAAGGTATTTATCTAACTAAGAAAGAAATTCTTTTTTAATTTTTTGGCATTGATTGATCATATCTTCGAGATGTCTGACTGCTAAAACAACATGGCACTGTCTTTTAAGCTCAAATCTTATGGTATAAATCAAGTCAATTATGGAGCATGAGAAAATTTTGTCTTGACTTCAGCTTATAAATAGATAGGAAAAATTTTGATTATACCCTTTCTACTTCTCACTTAAAACTATAATGATGACTTCTGGAACTTTATTATGATCATAATGCTAAATGCTTTCTAATTGTATTTGAGGCTTTCTATATTTTTTAAAATTAAAACATTTTTGATTCTTTCTTTTGTATCTTCAGTGAATACTACCCTCCATCTCATTTTTGACCATAAAGAATACATAAGCAGAATATCTTAAAATTTAAAATCTTAGCAAGCTTTGATAATTTTCTCCCTATTCTCTCCAAAATTCTTCCTAATCCATCAGCTCATACTTAAATTACTAATGAACACTGCACACTTTGGTCACATTCCTACAAATGGCACTACTATCCTATTATACAGACTTAAAATCTGCCAAATAATATTGTGCCCCCCCCACCTACTTACTTCCTAGATTGGTCAGGAAAATCATATATTTCACAGTATACAGATAATAACTGGAGAAATTTTCAATATAAAGAGATTCTGCGATGTCTTAGTAAAGGCAATTGAAATGTGCATGGACAAAGCATCTTGATCTTTAGAGGAGACCCGTGTGATAGTACACATGCTTAAGCCTAAAATGTGTTAGAGAATCAGCAAAAGCTCTCTGGCACATAATGTATGATGAACTGAGTAAGGAGAAAGAAAAATAAAATATGTATCTAGGAAAATTATTTGAATGGAAACATGTAACATACTTGTTATGTTATTTCTAAGCTCTAAATGGTTTCTGAGATTTACCTAGTTAGATACAACAAATTATTCAAGAGATAGGGCCCCTGAAAATGTCCCCAGTGCCTCCAAGTTATGACCCAACATGGATCTTTTTCTGGGTGTACATGTGAGTCAGGTATGTTTGTTTCTAATTTCTGACCCATATTACCTATTTCTTATTCATTTCTGCTTTCCTGGTAGGTTGAGTTTTAAGTCATTAATTAATACAAACATTTTGCTTTACTCAAAAATGCGTTACAAAAGTATGGTTATGGAATCTATAACTCCAGTCTCTGTAATTCGAGGTTATTGATCTGTAACAATCAGCAATTACATTCCATGCTGGGTCGCTGGCAGGCTTGGTATTTTAAAGCCCTTTTAGCATAAAGAAAATTTTCTAGGCTTGGAGTTTAAATTAAAAAAATAATTACTCATGTGTGCAATCATTTTATTTGTCAGTTCCTCTGTGACACCAATTTAACAGCCCTCAGTCAACAGTGGTGCAGAATGTAACTCTATCATCACTTACAGAAATTTTATAAGGTTCTGGGTTGGTGGAATTAAAAAATAATTAAAATTATATATATGCTTTTCAATAAAATGCATATGAAAATAATGTATCTGAACATATTCTTAAAGTGTTAGGTACTATAGAAAACTGAATAGTTATTTCTGAGCCAGTAGAGTATCATCATCAATACCTTTAGGCAATGTAAGAGGAAGATGCAAAATTCAAATGATAGTTGACGTAAATTTCAAGAATTTTGGAAATGTTTTAATGAAGAGAGCATGAGATAGAGGGAACTGGATATTGTATAGAATCTCATATACCTGTAAGTAATGATGGGATGATGAGACAGTGATTACCATCACTATAGGATACACCAAATGGGATGCTCCACCTGTGTTTCTACTACTCATAGAAGAAACAGCCAGAGACTCAAACTTTAAAGCACAGGACACATAGTAAAGGGAATTTGGGGAAACAATTGTCTGGAGTAACATAAATAAACCTGGAAAAATTGATTATTCTCCAAAGAATCCTGATGAAAATTTTATATCTCCTTATGATACTTTATTTTAATGTCTACCAATCATGTAGTACCACGTTATTGGATATTGCTAATATGTCTGTCAAATGACGTACATCGTCTCTGCTTACTTGAAAATTGTCCTAGAAAATGGACATGTAACTTCCATTGCATAGATGGAGAAACCGAAGCCCAGAGGGATATGCAGCTCACCTTAAGATACACCTCTCATGGCACTTGAGAGGTGCCATATTTTGACCATTTTTAAGTCAGATCTCTTTGATTACAAATCTTTGCATGGGGCCACGCCTTCTCCTGAAAGAGGAGGGAGTAAGCATGAAGAAGCACATTTCAAGACAATGCATTGACTCCAAACAAAAAGTAAATGTAAAAATGAACCCAACCATTCCAACACTGCCTGGGATTTGCTGAAAGTAATTATTTTAAGTAACGTGAAATAAAAGATTTCTCCTACATGTTTGAGCAGCCCATTTAATGATCATATTTTAAATACACAATCTTAAATTTTTAATAACCAATTCTAAATTAAGAAATATAAGTACCTTTAATGTCTGACTTCTATAAAAGAATAAACAGTTAGGAAACCTATCACCATGTGGATGGATTTCATAATCCCATACTTCACAATTTAGTTTTGGAGGCTCTGAGGAATAGCTCTTGGAATTTCTAAGGAAACTTAAAGATTATCAACAGACCTCTTAGGATTCTCAAATGAAAATAATCATGCTAGCTGCGGCCATGCCTGACTTTTAAAAAATGCCTACGTGTTTCTTTAGTGTACACTGGACTACACCATCATCCACACAGCCCTCACTAAAAGAGTCAATTATAGACTGTTCAAGGTTTGATTAATTAGGCTGTAAATTTTCCAATCCTTGTCTGTTCCTAAGAGACAATGTATCCTATAAAGCTCTCAACTCATGCTGGATTTATAATTAGCAATGAAATTGAAAATTATAATTTACAGTTGAGTTGTAAATATCAAGACATTTTTAATTACCAAGTTCTCATAGTCAAGAATCAGAAAAAGCTGATTTGAAAACTTGGCTCTGTTACTTAATAACTGTGACAATTTCTTCATCTGTATGATCAGAATAATAACAGACCATCTTATGGTTCTTGTTAGGACAAAAATGAGACAATGATTAAAAATGTTTAGCACATTATTAGTGTAATGCTGATTTATTTTCCCCCAGGCTGTGTCTCATGTCTCTCTTCCTCTTTCCTATCATCTTTCATAGTCATATTTTTCTATTAGAAACTACAGAAGGGTAGTAGTATACACTAAAATAATATGTGATAAATTAATGAAGAAGAAATATATGGACATATCTCAATAATTATCTGGAATCTACTTGTTATAAGGTTGACATTGAGGCAGAGGGCATTGTGTTGTTTCGATCTTTGGCGAACTTCTCCATGTTGGTACTTCTGGGTATTCAGTAATCACATAAGTACTTCTTTACTTACTGATTAACAGCAAGCAAAGGTGAAAGATTTTAGAAATGACTTGTGTTTTTACTTACACTTTTAAAATTAATTGTGATTATCAGGGGTTTGCATAGGTCCCTTAATATATTCCTATCTGCATCAATCACATCTACACATAATTAACTGAAAGAATATATTTTCTTTAAGTAAACAGGCTAAGAATAAACCAGTTCCTTCACCATTTTTATACCTTTGAAACAGATCTAGAAGTATACTACAAGCATCTGTCCTTTTCCCGCTTCCTTGCTGCCGTGAAAATTTTTAATCCAACAAATCTTTTTTGATGTGCGTGCATATGTGTGTTCATAAGCACATGTGGATATTTATATGATCGGCAATTAACTATGGGTATTTTTTCTCTGGGCAGGGATTTGAGTCATCCTATTAGTTTAATAACAGTTTGAGACATTAAAAAAGAGTTTTGATTGGTGTTGAGGGACTGAAAAATAAAAATGAATTAGAAGTAAAAAGGCAGAGAGCTCAGCCAGGCTCTACTCTTTTTTAATATATTGTTTAGGACCATATTTTAGAGGATTCGTTTCATTTTTTTTTTATTAGAAATGGTAAAGTGGTCATAATTTAAAAGGAGCTGTAGACAAAAGCTATGAACCATGAAAGGCAAATAGTCAATGAAGGAAATTCAACAATCAATTTCTTAACAGTGGTTTTATCTTTTTGAACATTCTTTGCATGTCATTAAACTGTGAAAATGCTTCGATAACTGATTACATTTATTTGGCTAGAATATAAGGCTGATGGGAACCTACTAACAAACAAAATAGATTTGCTGGTTCTCTTATTCAGCAGCTTGGATATCTCAAACATAATAAATTAACATTGCAAATACCTATTTGCCAAGAACTAGAAAACCACTGAATTTGGCAATTCTAAGATTATTTATTCTGTGAAATCATAAAATTTGATAATAATGAAGAAGGGCAGATTAAAAATATTTTAATTAGAAGAAATATATGAAATATATTGCTTTTATAAGAGTTGGATATAAATTAGAAATAACTCAGTTACTATTTGAATTGATAAGAAAATACACTTATAAAATGCATTCTATCAATAGGAGCCATTCGATAAACATAGTGTCATTACAATCAATATACCTACAGAGGTATACACTAACACTGCACTGTGATTCGGGTATTTGTTTGTCTGGTCCTGCCAAGTCTCATGTTGAAATTTGAAGTTGGGGCCCAGTGGAAGATGGTTGGATGGGAGGGTGTGGATCCCTCCTGAATGGCTTGATGTCATTCTCCCAGGAGTTCCCATCCTGACTTCCCATGGGAAGTGTTGTTGAAAAGAGCCTGGCACTTCCTTTGCTCTCTCTGAGTTGCTCTCTCTCCCCCGTGTGGCCTCTGCACACACTGGTTCCTCTTGTCATTCCACCGTGAGTGGAAGCAGCCAAGGCCCTCACCAGAAGCAGATGCCAGCTCTATGATTCTTGCACAGCCTGCAGAACTGTGAGCCAAATAAATCTCTTTTCTCTATAAATCACCCAGCTTCAGATATTTCTTACAAAAACATAAACAGACTTAGACACACGAGATGCTCTGGAATTATATATGTATATAATGCAGGTTTGGTATTAGAGAATAAAAGCATAATTTGCATATCCAATTTTATACAACATCTTCAGTGCCTTCCATTGGAGAAAAGTCCAAGTCACCTTAGTCCATTCTTTTGACAGCTAAAAGTCATTTAACTATTGTTCAAGAATATACAATTTATCATTCAAGTTAGCACAATGAAATCAACTAGATGCATGGAAAAATATAATTACTTTAGTGATCATAAAATTAAAAAAGGTTGGGTTTAGGAGAAGACTTAAACCAAGACATTTAGTCTCACTTCCACATCCCCTTTATAGTCTTCTGGGAAGATGGACTTTTAAGCTGCACTTAAATATGAATGAAAACGAAGACATTTTTCATGCATTATGGAGTTACCTAAAATCAGGATGAAAATTCTCATTAGCTGCCATTCTCTTATTTTCAACATAGCCCTCTATTTTGATATTTTCCCATCAGCATTTAAATGTGATCTTAAATCTCTTATCCACAGAAAAAAATGCCCTCCTCAAATTACTGCCACTTCATAGGACACATCATCTTTATGCATTCACATCCTTAATAATCATTATATATATTCTTCTTAGTCCTTACTACCTGTTTATGCTTTTTGAAATTATAACTATTTCTTAAAATCATTCCTTCCTAGAGACCACTCTCCCTGGTTTTTATTCTTCCTTCTTTGGCCTCCGTCTTCCTCAGGTTTTTCTTCCTTTGCTTTTTGTTTATTGATGAAATTACTTGGCCCTCTCCTTTCCTCATTTCCCCTTTTGCTAAATCTATCCGATAATATGGTTTCAATTACCATTTGTACACTGTTAATGTTACTAGGGGTAGTTGATAACCTAATTATGATACTTTTGAAAATCTTCACCTCTACTCAAAAATACATGTCCATGTAAGTTTTCTTTGAATTCAATTAGCCACTAGCAGGGAATATCCTTAGAGCCAAATCTTACTATATATCCATGTAACAGCAATGTGTGTTTATGAGATGCTTTTAAAAAACCCAAGAGGAACATCGACTATGTTCGTAGGTGTGGGGGAAACAGCAAGAATTCAATATTGGAACTCATAATCTTCACAGTAGGATCATAAATCATCACATTGCACCTTTCCATAGAGTATGGCAGTGTGGTTGGACATAGTCTTGACAACTGAAAGTCTCTAAGACAAAATTTTAACACAGAAGGACCCTGATAGCCTTTGAGTTTGGCAGTTCATTAGTCTTCCCTAGGGATTATCAATTATATTGATCTTTTCAGAGAAATATCTTCCTGCTTATTTAATTTTTGCTATACTGTTTGTCTCTTTATTTTAGGGATGTATGCTTTCATCTTAATTGTTTCCTTACTTCTACTGACTTTGGGTTTAATTTGACCTCATTCTAGCTTTCTGTGATGGAAACAAATCACTGATTTAAAACTTTTCTTCTATTTTTATGTAGGCATTCAAAGCTATAAATTTCCCTAAAGCACTGCTTTTGCTGCATCCAATAAACTTTGGATTGTTTTGTTTTCATTTTTAGTCAGTTCGCAATGTTTCCTAAACTTCCCTGTGAAATTCGTCTATACTTCATGGGTTATTTAGAAATGTTGTTTGATTTCTAAATATTTGTAAATTTTCTAGGTATATTTTAGTAATGATTTCTAATTTGATTCTACTGTGGTCAAAAACACACTGTAATATTCCATTCTTTAAGAATAAATTGAGACTTATTTATGGCCTAGCCATATGGTCTACTTGGATAGCATTTCATGTGCATTTGAAACAAATATGCATCCTAATGTTGTTGGTTACAGTGCTCTATAAATGTAAACAAGGTCAAATTGTTTGATAGTGCTGTTCACAAATTTCACATCCTATATTGATTTATCTTCTATTTGTTGTATCAATTACTAAAAGAGCTGTGTTCTAATCTCCAGCTGTGATTGTGGGTCTATTTTTCCCTTAACATTTTCTTTCTTATATTCTGAAACTCTAATATTAGGTACAGATTTAAAATTGTCATGTCTTTCTGATGAATTATGTTTTATTAATATAATTATAAAGTATTCCTCTTATGTGTGGTTATCTTACTTGTCCTGAAATCTACTTTGTCTGACATTAATAGAATCACAGCAATTTTCTTATGCTGATATCGTTTGCATGGTGTTACTTTCAGTCTACCTTTGTCTTTCTAGTTGAAGTCCTTATGATTGAGTTTAAGTCTACCATCTTGTTATTCTTTTTCAATTTTTTGTACTCTTCTGTGTTTCTACTTTCTTATTACACTTCCTCCTTTGGAATTAATACAGTATTATTTAGCATTCTATTTTATTTTCTGTATATGCTTTTTAGTTATATAAAAAGTTATTTAGTTATTTCCTTTATATCTTTTTAAAAATTTTTTATTGGTTGCTCTAGGAACTACAGTATATCTCTTAACATGGTTGACACTCAATTAATATTATACATTTCACACTTTACAAATGTAAGACTCTTTCCATATAATTCCGTTTAACATGCTCTTGTACTTTGGGCTAACAAGTGTCACAAATTTTACATAGATTTTAAATTCCATATTGAAAAGATATTATTTTTGTCTCAAGTAGTCATTTTTATTTTTTAAAAAATAAAAGAAATCTTTAAAAATAAGAAATAGTTAGCTTTTATATTTATCTTCCATTTATATTTCAAATAGAAGTATTAGCACTTATACCTTATAGTGCAGGTGTGCTGGTGGCAAATTCTCTTAGCTTTTTCATTTATTTAAAAAAAAAGTTGAATATGTCTTCATTTTTGAAGAATATTTTTTGCTGTGTTTAGAATTCTGGGTCCAGCTATTTTTGTTGTTTTTTGTTTGTCTCCTCCAGCCCTGGCCCCTGCTTGAAAGATGTCATTCCACTTCTTCTGGTCTTTCTTCTCATGAGAAGTCAGCCATGATCTCTACTGTTTTTCCCTCTTTCTCAATGTGCCTTTTTTCTCTGGCTTTCAAAATTTGCTCTCTATATTTAGTTTATAGCAGCTTACCTGTGACGTACCTGAGTGTGTTTTGTTTTGTTTTTGGTATTTAATTTGCTCGGGATTTACTGAGTTTCTTGTATCTGTAAGTTGGTGTCTTTTACCAAATCTGGGAAATCTTGCTATTGATATTATTTCTTTAAATATTTTTTTTGCTGTCCCTTTTTCTTTCTCTTCTCCTTCTGGGACTGTCTAATCACTTAGTACTGTCTCACAAGTTACTAAAATGCTATTATTATTATTTTTAATTTACTTTTCTCTGTGTTCCTCAGATTGGATAATGTGTATAGTCATATCTTCAAGTTCATGACCATTCCATCTCTACGCTATTCATTTGTTAAGGCCATGTTATTATTTTTATATTACAGTTATTATGCTTCTCAGTTCTAGAATTTTCTACTAAGTCTGTAGTCATTCGAATTATTGTTCCTGTATTTGTAATGTGTCACTTTCTCTGTGGTTAAAGAAAAAAATTTTACTATGATGAGCTTAGATGTGATTTTCTTCCCATATATCTTTCTTGGGATTGTCTAAACTTCTTGATTCTCTTAACTTAGTGTCTAAAATTTGAGAAATTTAAAACCATATTGTCTTTCAATCGTTTTTTCCTCTCCCATTTTCTCTCTGCTCTCCTCCCGGACTCTAATTACAAGTATGCTACTTTTTACTATTGTCCCAGAAATCCCTGAGACATCATTCATTTTTTAAATATAGTCTCCCTTTTTTATCCAATAAAATATCAGATAATTTTTATTGATCTATCTCCTAGTTTAATTTTTCCTCTCTCATCTCCAATCTTCTTTTATACTTATCCTGAGATATTTATAGTTTCAGAAATTGTATTTTTCTGTCCCAGATTTCCATTTTTTTTATAGTTTCCACTTGTTTCAATTTTCTATGTTTTCACACATTAAGCACATTTTTTATATTGTTAAGCATAGTTATAGTAGTTGCTTTAAAATATTCTTGCCAATTCTAAGTATCTGAGGGTTTTATTCCAGGGATTGTGTGTTCTCTGGAGAACTGGGTCATAGTTTCCCGTTTCATTGTGTTAAAGTTGATGGGGCTGTATCCTGGACACTGTGAAAGTTAATGTCGTGGAATTAAGCCAAGGTGATTATTCAGGGTTCTTATATTTTAGGTTTTGCTTTTTTAATTTAATTTATTTCTTTCGAGAAGAGATTCCAATTATTTTTATTTATATATACTGATTTTAGATTTCCCAATTTTTCATAGTTTATTTGCCATGAACCAGCATTAGTCACACTTCAATAGCATAGTCAAATAAGGAAATGTTTGACAGCTGGAAATTTTAGGAACTCTTCTCAAAATATTTTCCAAAGTGAGCTTCATGGGAATCAGAATAATTATTTTTTAATGCTGAATTAAAAGGAAGAGCCAAAGGTTACAATAAAAGCCTGCTGCATGTTGTGGGAGTGACGTGAAGCTTTGGCATCATCATTTTAAATAAATACTCCAGATGTTGCTGATTCAAGAAGATATTTTATGGCCACTACTATTAGAAGATGTTGGTCATATGCACACAGGGAAATGCATATATATGTACATGTATATGTGTTTTCATATATATATTTATTTATTACATATATGTATTATGTATTACATTTATACACATTAGCACATACAAGCTTTAACTATGAAATATTCCCATGTTGATTATTATTCCTCATGACTTATTAGTTGCTGCCATCAGCAGATCATTACAAGCAGATTCAGGTTACTTTGCCTCTCTGCCTGCTTCACTGCTACAGGGACAGCCAGGGCAGACTGCCCTATTCACATGGATCGGATAACCGCAGATTTACCATATTGCCTTAAGGTTATATTAGTATTAACTTTGTCATCCTCTGTTGTAGTATAGTCAGAAGGAACCTGGATCATCATACCCTCTTCCAGTCTACTCTATCAATGGCATTGCTATAATGATATCAGATGAGCAAGAACTGGCAAATATATTGGAGGCCTTGGCAAGAAATACGCACTTCAGGTGGTGAGAGATGGAGCCAATGAAGAGCTGAGGGCCGTGTTAAGTTTGTATGAGGTGTGCTGAAACGTCTCTCCCAAAATAAAGGACTGTGTTGCATTTTATACTTACCACCAATAGGATGCAGCACAGTATTTGGCAGCCCTTTTTGAGTTACAAATAAAGTATGTTCCACATTTGGAAATACTGTTCAAAACCAGGTTTGAATAGGGCCCAGAGCAATTAAAGACTCAACAGCAAAGCAAACTGCCACGCAAGGAACTTGCTCCTGGTGCATTAAACCCACATGGCTTTTACGGTGCCGTGTGGGATTTGCGGCAGGAACAATAGGAAGGTCACAAAGTGGACCCACATGGTTCTTGATCCAGGATATGTCATTGATGTAAGAAAATTATGCACCATTTATAAAGAGTTTCTGGTGTGCTGCTATGCCCTAGTAGAGATGGAACATCTATGGGATATCAAATGAAGAGCTTGCCTTCACGACCTGGGTTCTGTCCAGCACATCAAGTCATAACGTTGGGTAGGTCCAGGAACATTCAACCATAGGACAGAAGTGGTACATCCGCAATAAAATATACTGCCTAAGGCCCAGAGCCCCAGGTTTTCCACCTTGACTTCCTCTCTTCCTAGACTCTCACTATGGCTGTTCTAGTGTTGGGGGGTATGTGTATGTATGTATGGGTGGGAGGTACAAGGAGCTCGTAACCTCCTGCAGGAGTTGGGAATGAGGCACTCTTGGTTCCCAGGTGGGTCGGCTTACTATGTGGGCCCAATCGAAAAATGGATCCTGCCTTGTTACAGCGCCACCCAGAGATGCCTTGAGAAACAGTGCTGTGAGTACTGCTCCCAAAATGCAGTTTTTCGGGAACTGTATCTAAAATTTCACATTGTGTGGAGAGACAATTGGCCCATGTCAATAATACTGTTACCTCAGGAGTAGGAATGAACTGATAAGGTCTTGAAAGAAACAGATCGGAAGATCAGAAACAAAGAGCTCCAGCTACATTGCACAAGGATAGACATGCAGTTGTGGTCACAAAGTGTGAAGATATTTTACCAAATATCAATGCCTACCAGAGAACATCTGCCGCAAAAGAGACACCTAACAACCAGGTAGACAGAAGGACGTGTCTGCTTGGCATCAGTCACCTTGGTCAGGCTACTCCACTGTGGGCACAGGAACAGAGCAGCAATGGCCGCAGTGGGGAAGGCTATGCATAGCTTCACCTACCAGAAATGGTACAGCTTCTGCTACTGCTAAATGTACAATCTGCCAGAAACAATGTCCAATGCTGAGTGCCCTGATTAATTGCTCAAGGAGACAAACTAACTACTTGGTAACAAGTTAATTACATTGTAAACATCAGAAATTCATCCCGACGGAAAGCAGCATATATTTTATGTTTTTCATCTGCCTGTCCTGCCCTCAGTGGCCTTACTGAGACTTTGAATAATAATGCTGTCAGGATCAGGCATAGCGTCACATCAGTCCAAGGCACTTGCACTTGACAGCAAAGGGCACGCCAGGATGGGCACATGACCATGGGATCCGCTGGTCAGATCACACAATGCAGCCCCCGGGAGCTCCACTGTGACAGAGCAATGAACCAGCCTTCTGGGGGTGCAGCTGATGTGCCAGCTTGGAGAGGGCACCTTGAAGTGATTGTGCACCATCCCTTAGAATGAAAAATGCACTTTAAATCAATGATCATTATATTATGCCTATGGGGCCTGGGAGCCAAAAGAGGGCAATAGGAATGTCCGCATTTAGCATCATTCATGGTGACCCATTTGGGGAATTTGTGCTCCCTCTCCCCACGTTCTGAATGTCCAGATGTTCTGTTTCCTGGAAAAGTAATGATTCACTGGAAGACATGGCAAACATCCCATTAAACTTTAAGTCATGGCTGCCACTGGGTCCCTTTGGCAATTTGTCAAGAGACCAGCAGGCAAGAAAATAAGTCACCACGTTGGTAGGGGTAATTCACTCGGATTAGAACTTACAACTCACCCTTTCTCCAATACTGGACTAAACAGCACAATATAAAGAAGATGAACTATATCTTTTATCTTGAATACCATACTTGTTTTAGTTCAGCCAGCGGTTGCTTTAGCATATTGGTTGACTTTACCACACTTGTCTTTCACTTGATGTCACACAAAACATCTAAATCCTACTTATACCTGGTACTGTTAAGTTAGATGCACATGGCAAGCAGATATTGAAAATTCTGGAAATCTGCTTATTTCAGTGAATAGTAAACATTTTTCATCTGAGCTTATGTTTTGCCAATGTAAGAAGATATGCTATATCATCTGTTTTGTTATCTTACCTAGATATCTAGAAACCTGTGACATAGAAAATATCAGGCCAAATAATACCTTCTCCTAATCTACTAAGAACTATTCAAAATTATAGATATGTTGACTTTTTATTTTCATCACAGAAACTCTAACAATAGATAATTTTGCATTCAGATCCAACAATCTATTATATATCATCTGATCATTCAATTTTTCCTGAATCACTACCCAAATGTATTTTCTGTATTGAGAAAGGTCCCATAAATATATATCAGGATATAAATATTGGATTTATATCCTGATGAGACACTGAATTGTTCATATTTCAAAACTGCAAATTCATTTAATAGAAGTCATGAAAACATAATTATTATTTGAGCTTCTGCCAAGAAATATCACCTTAAAACTTGTTACCAAATTCTTAACTAAGTTTAGTTGCAAAAATAATAATAAATATTAAAAATTCCCATTTGTATAAAATCATATATATTAGCTAACGGTCACTTTTCAAAAAGAGTTTATGGCTATGTGAGAAAAAAATCACATTCTTTTAGGATTTGCCCACAATTTTGTCAGTAATATGTGATATCACATTAGTGGTAACATGTAGGTAATAATGACATAGCTTGTACAACAGACATGGAATATTTGTTTAAAATTTATTAGAATTGTTTATTCTACTGATACAGTTAAAACAAGCAAAAAAACTTCTACCAAATGAAAAATGAAACCGTGTGTTTTTGTTTTTTCATAATCAAACGTGAATACTTCACAGTCCCTTTGGAATGGCTTTATGTGTATGTTACTAATAACATGGATTTAAATTCAATGTGGTGGACGTGGTAGATTGGTTCACCATGCTTGTGTTCTAACATCTTTCTAGGTTGCGTTTCTGTACATCAGAGGCTGTGACACTAAAAGCTGCATTTCTAAACAAAGAAGAAAAAAAGTATCTATATGTGTTTTGCTTTTAGCTGATCCAATGCCTTTGCTTGGCCCTGGAAGTAGGAAGGACACCAGAGTGTATTAGACGACAGCTCTCTTAATCTAGTAGATGTCAGTTGTTCTGGTGGCTGCAGACTTACCCTAAGATCTCAGCTAAAAGCGTTTTAACCTGGAGCCAACAAACGTGACAGTAGTGTCTTAGCGGCCCAGCTCTCTGATTGTGTCATTCTCTGAGCAGCCCAGTCCCGAGGGTTGTTTTGGGAATCCTTTCTGAAAACTATCCTATAAACTGCCCCTGTGATTCTTTTGAGAATTTTATAAACATTGATTTATGCTTAAAATAGCTAGAATGTTTTCTATCATCTGCAGATGAGTACTTATTAATAGATTAGTAACAACATTTCAATAAAATTCAAAACTGTTACATTATTATTGTATTTGGAATGCTAATTTGGACATTATGTAAATTCAAGCTTCTATATAAATGAGCCCTCCTTCATATAGCATACCAGACTGTAACAATAGTAAAAATGAGTTTTTTTGCCATTTATATAAACCCATTAATCACTACTGATTTTATTTAGTAATAAATGTAATAAGTGTATATCTCTTTGAAATATAGGGTTGTAAATTGAGTCAAATAGGAGAATAACTAAAGTTTTATTTATCATCACATGCTTCCTTTCTGAACAGAGTCTGTAGTAGTCTGCAACAGGATTATTTTAAATGTTGTAGTAGATAAGTCAGACAATCTGCCTCTACTATCAGTTTATAAATTTGAAAGGAATAATATCAAATCCTTCATTTTGTTTCTTTGATTTTATAAAGTCATAATCTGTGTTTATCGTATAGGTTTTATCTCCAAAACTAGTATAAAATATTTCCACATATTATGCTAATTTGGACCAATGATTACTTTATGTCAACACAATGACATAATCAAACCAACTATCATACAATTATCTCTGGAAAAAATTTTAAAGACAATCTGATGACCAAAATTTATGGGTAGGATTATCTTCAACAATGTGCATCTTGACTAACCGATGATCTTAGCCAACCAACTCCTACTTGATAGGGCCTGGAATTTGTTATGTAGTATTGGATAACCCTTTTTAATATAATTTTATAGTTGGAAGAGAATGAAAAGCCTCATCATTCAATTTTTATATCTCAAACCTCAATGTAATAAACACTTGCCGAGGACCCTGATAATAATAATCTACTTGTTGGGTATAGACAACGAGGTTGAGAAGCTTCGTATAGTCAGAACTGAGAGGAGACAGACTTCCAGTGCAGAATTCCCATAATTATGCTGCATGCAAACACATGTTCAGTAAAATCATGAATTCTTTCTATTTACAGTGTGCTGTAAAGAATCTTTTTTTACAGTAAAATAATATTTTAAAAAACTACAATAAAAACTGTACATGCAGACTATGATTTGAATATTTGTCCCCCCTAATACTCATGTTAAAATTTAATCCCCAGTACGGCAGATGAGAAGTGGGGACTTTAAGAGGTGATTGATTCATGAGGGTTCTGTTCCCATAAATGGATTAATCCATTCATATATTAATTAATTAATGGGTTAATGGATTAAAGGATTATCACCAGAATAGGACTGGTGGCTTTATAAGAACTAGAATGCTCAGCCCCTCACCATGTGATGCCCTGTGCCATCTCAGGACTCTGCAGACAGTCCCCACTAGCAAGAAGGCCCTCATCAGATACAGCCTCCCCTCCATCTTGGACTTTTCAACCTTCGTAATTGCAAGAGATACTTCTTATAATATTTCTAAATTTCCAAATTACCTGTTTTGTAGTATTCTGTTATAAGCATCAGAAAGCAGACTAAGACAGCACATGCCCACAAATCTTGATCAAATTTGTGTAATATATAGTAGCAATTTTTTCAAGTTATAAGACCAAAATGGGCTTATTTCAGACCTTATCTCAATATTAATCTGATGGGATTCCACATGGTTTGAGAGAGTCGTAAACAGAAGATGATTATCTGAAAATGTCATTTAAAACTAGAAGAAATTTTTGCAGTTCACATTTGAAAGGTGAGGAAGACCATTAATTTTATAATACTAAAACCGATTTTACATCTAGTTCACTTAAAGAGGGTAACTAAATTTGAAAATATCACATGCATTGATGGAAATATAAGTTTCTAAATACTGAACAGGAGGGTAATGGTAATGAAAAGAAACTTGGTTTTTATCTTTATGATGTGCCAAGTTTTAACATTTTAATGAATAGAGCAATTAATATGGACTCAAAGGCTTGCCACTTGATATCAAGGTCATCCTTTCCAGAAGGGTCATATTTTTCTCAAACTATATTCAACTTTGATGTATCTTTTTTTTGTTTTATTTCTAGATTACTGCCAATTAGATATTACTATAATTGATAGTAGATGAGAAACAAAAATAATTTAAAAGGTCAGATTTTCTCTAGGTTATGTTTCAATAATCAAAAGCATCTCTTCACAGGTACTAAAGCAAGTACTTAAGATTATACGTAATCTTTTCTTCCCTTCCTTCAACCAATGAAAAGTAAACTTAATTTTTCAGAATATATGATTTCAAAATTGATTGATTTGAGCTGAGACAATCCAATGAGGAGTTAGCTTTGTCTGAAGGCAGTTACCTGAAATGGTTAATTATAAGAGGGTTCATTGGATCCCGAACATTTTCTTGTTTGACAGCACAGGTATCTGTAGGAAGACACTTGTCCTTCTACACTAAACACGTGAACATGTACACAAATATGTATCCCACAATACAAACATTATATTACAATTTGATACACTGACTTTATAGCAATTTAGTGGGAAAAATTGAGCTATCAATCTGGATACATGGATTCAAATTCAAGATCTGTTATTTATTTTACCAATTAATGCTAGAGAAATAGATATGGGCTTCTCTCATTGGAATATGCAAATAAATACTAAGATAAACAAACTAGGAAATGATTCTGATACTTTTAAATTATGCATATTTTTTAATATGTAAAACATTGATATTAAAAGCATGGCCAAAAAATATTATGGCTCTAGATTTAGTATTCAAGAAGAGATCATTTCATTTGCATATCAAAAACTGAGTGAGACACATTCAATTTAGTTTTGAGCTTAGGAAAATTCTAATTCTGTGAGTAACTGAGCACAAAATGAAATTACCTTTTTCTGCTTCCTTTCTAGGTGTCTTTCCTTGCCATTTCATATTTCTTACTCCGATGGTTCTCGATGATGAATGAATATTACAATTCACTGTGGGTCTTTTAAAAATAATGATGCTAGGATCCTGCTTCTGGGAGTTCTAATTTAATTGGTCTTTGGGGAACTTGGAATTATATTTTTGAAATTATCCTAGATCACTCTAATATGCAAAATAGTTTCCTTAGATCAAAGAAGAAGCACCTTTTAGCCCCATGAAAGTAGCATACCTTGGTTCCAAATGTGATCTACATCCTAGATGGAATAGGTGATTCCTGTTAAAACAGGATGCCACAGTCAGTTTGGGGGGTATTGGTGAACGATCAAAGTATGGAAAGTAAAAATGAGGAAGCAACCTTCTTAATTTATAAAAAAATCTCAATGATAAATATACATTACTGAGTCTTACTTAGTACTATTTTTAATAAATGTTTAATATTTTCATTGCACTTTCATATGCATTGTCTATTCTAATCTTCATTAGAAATTTCAGTTATTCTGGAGAAATTTTTATCTCAATATTAGAGCTGGAACAAACTTGTCTTATAGTGATAAAGTCAGGAGGCAACACATAAATTTCTTATAGTAAAAAAGTGAGTTCATCTTGGAATGTAAATTCTTTGAAACTGAGATTAGTGTGTTTCCTGCCATGCTCTCCCATTCTTCCTGTAAAATCAAATATGCATATTCAACCACTATCGGTAGATTAGTAAAACACATATGCTTAACTAAGTTTTAGCAATGGTGATGGAATGAAATCAATGCCACCCAAATCTCTTTCACAGTCCACCTTGTTAGCATTGACACAAGTTTGAAACATGAGTTCCCAAGTTTAAGGTACAAGTCATACATACAGTTTCAGCATAAGACTCACTAGCCCTCAGAGAAAATTGCACTCAGGATCTCAACTTCCTTAAAAGAAAGCTATAAATAACTCAGAACTTTGAACATGATAAACATGTTCAAACTCATATAAAACTCATATAAAATAACATTTAATAGTCACCTACTCTGCAGGGATCATTTTTCCAGATGATGTAAATGTATAACAAATAAAGTCAGAGTGTTCGGTGTCTAGTAGGAGGTGATGGAGGAGTGGTATAATGACAGGTGCTATAGTCCACAAAACAATGAGCTAGGAGAATGTGGTAGCCAGCCGCCAACATTGCAAAGATCAAGTTCTTGGTATTCAAGCCTTGTATAGCTCCTCCTCTCCATCACACTAAGGTTGGTCTGTGTGACCAATAACTTATGGGAAAAGTGATGATACGTCACTTCTAAGATTAGTGGCTTCCATCCTGAGTTCTTGTTCTATCTTTTTCTTGGGTAGCCCACGTGAGGAGGTATGGAAGCCTCATGCCAACAGCCACGTAAATGAAGTTGGAAACGGTATCTTCAGCCACAGTTAGGTTTTGAGATGACCACATTCCTGGCCAGCTACTTGACTGCAAACTCAGGAAAATCCCTGAGCTAGAAGTACCTATCTCAGAAAAAGTGTGAGATAGTAAGCGTTTGTTATTCTTGGAATAATTTTTTACACATCAATGGATAATGAATGTAGCGAATGTAAGAAAGAAAGAGGGGAAAGAACTGATATGATCAGAGAGCTAGAAGAAAGTCTGAAGAAAGGGGATTGGAAACACAGCTTAGCAGATGGTAGGGCATTTGTTAGTGGTAGAGGAGCACAAGCATTCCAGGATGATCGAACAGTCTGAGTGAACACTGAGTTGCACTACAGTGGGTGTAATTGATGGAAGGTGAGATACTGGCTATTGGAACATCCCTCCCACACGTAGGACAGGAATGGCTGGCAATGGTGAAACTGTGGAGGGCTTTGAATGCCAGCCTGAGGAGTGTGTATTTTGTAGGCTAGCAATCTGTATTTATAGAAAACAATTCCAGACATTTTTGACAATGAATTAAAAGAAGCAAAACTAGCATCAGGAAGACCAGCCAGCAGCCTGTCAAGAGAATAATGAGGCTGGAAAACAGTTTGGCTCAGGGAGTAGGAAGGAAGTGAGAGGGAAACAATTTGGTAGATCCTATGCAGGTCTAACTCAAAGGGATGATGGCTGAATTGATGGAGGAGAGGAGGAGAAGGAAGAGAACAATGATTACGTTTTCAGCCTACGGGTCACGGAGAGAGAGTGACTCCATTAATCTAACATGAGGAATCCAGGAGGAGCAAAGCTTCGGGGAAGAAGGTGAGAGGTAACCAGGCACATAAATTGTAGTAAGTCCTTACTTTTTTGCAGCACTTTGGCATTTACAAAGCGATCTGGAGCCACTATATCATTTGTCTTCACAGTCATTCTGTAGAGAAAAGAGGACACAAAGCTGTCCTACAGATTGTACTATCAACCTAGAACATCAGTGGATCACCTCTGATCTAACCATCTCAGGGACCTACCATCAGATTAGGTGTAAGAGAGCTAATTCTTCCTTGGTCTTTCTCAACTTCTTGCTGATCCATTTATTATCTTCTCTCTGAAAGTCATATTTCCTTTCTGCCTGTTGAAGAATTTTCAAGTCTTTGAAACTATCTACAAGCAACAAATGTGAACTTGAATTATATGGACAGAATGGTTTATTCTTAGTATTTATTATGTTTCTTGTATGGGAATTTTCATTTAAGAGGCATTGATAATGTTACTGATTAAAATACCAGAAGTACACTGGACATCCAATCTAGTTCTTAGATTTATTTTATACTGAAAGGAAATATTACAACTATACTCAAAATGTCTTAGAATGAAATACAAACTTGTTAACCTTGAGACAGATATAATGTGGCAGATTTATCAGATAACTAGATAATTAGAGGAAAATAAGGTTCTAAATATCAAGATCCTTTAGGATTGTCATAAACATGTATTTACCAAAAAGAAATTCCCTAATGGGAAATGGGGTATTTTTAGAACAGAATATTTGCAATATCATGTTTTAAAATTCTGTAGTTTAAGTTGTTTTGGGTAGTGACTCTGCATTTATGTTCAGCTTGCAGAGGCAACTTAGATGAGGAATTGTGTGACTCTTCCGAGAGCTTGAGGAAAGACCTTATTGAGAAAACAGTATTTGAGACTGGATTTAAAGGATGAATAGAGGTTTGAAGCAGGGATATAGTTGAGGGCAGAGCACTCTGGGCAGATAGGAAAGACAAGAAGATGTGAGAGAGTTTACTTAAGTAGTTTTGTGTCATTAGAAAATTATATAGGGAGTAATTACAGCAGCAATTAGTCAGGTGTCAGATCTTAAGGTAGCTTGGCTGTGATGCAGACATTTACAGATTTGCTCTAAATAGAAAGATTCATTTAACATTGTTATATAGACGAATAATGAAATAAGACTGGGGTACTATGACTATCACTCTGAAGTCAGTTTGAAAGATTAGAGAGCAACATAGAGGAAGAGAAATTTTATGTCCAAGTGAGAGGAGATGAGGCCCGAACTAAATATGTGGAAAGAGGGAAGCATATGAATTATGTAGCAGGAAGAAGGAATGTGTCTGGTTGAAGCAATGGAAGCCTAATAGTGCCAATAAGAAGATGAGGGAGCAGGAACCGCATGATTATTTTTCAAGAAAATCTGTAAGATACAGATCGCGTAAATCTCAAAGACCAGGTTTCTGTAGTCCTAACATACGCAAATGAGAGGGAGGCTGGGGAATCTTGCATTGTGGCTTGAAAAGAAAGAAAAAAATAGTCCTCAGTGGAGTCCTTTTATTGTAAAAAGATGAAGAGTTCAGTCAAATCGAATCGGTGAATTCAAAAAACCAGGAACAATTAGGAAAATTGGGTGGAAATTAACTATCAACATTCTGATGTCAAGTAGCCATCAGAAGTTGGAAGATTAAGATTTGGGAAGTAGTAATACATGACAAAAATGAGGCCAAACATAAGAAGAAAATACTAAGAGAGACATAGGAGAAAAAGAAAAGACGTGGAACATCATGAAATGTGTATTGAATGACGTGAGAAGCAAGACGAACTTCGAAATTTAGAGTTGCTCCATCACAGGGTATCTGTTAACATTAAACAGCTCAACATAGGAAACTTCAGAAACTGAGAAAAATGTGGTTTCTCTTTTGTGGAAGAAACACGTGGTGATTCCTATGTAGGATTCATATTGTTCTCTTAGGCAGTCTCCTTTTATAAAAGAGCAGCAGCTCCTGGCAGTCCAAATCAGATGTTCACATCTTCCAGTATAAATGTGCCTCTGCCAGGGTTTGATAGGATCGCGGCTGGCCGGCCAGACCAATTCCCCTTAATATCTTTCTTTTCTGGGTGTTTGAGAAGCAGCATTCTCAGGAGAGAGGTTTGATTCATCTTCATCAGTTTCAGTTTAAGATTTTTCTTTCTTAGCATTGAAGTCACATTTTGAAAAGACTACAGAAAGTCTCTTTATCTTTGCTTATAGTGGACTTAATGTCTATAGTGTATTCATTTTCCCCAAGACACTTGATTGATCTATGGGCATACCAGGTACTTTCGGCATGAGAAAGAATAATGAATCTTTTCTCAAGCATTTCACTCAAACATTTCTTTTTCCTTCATTACAACAAGTTTTCTTACATTAAGTTACTCCAGACTGTATATATATATCAAAAGTCAACTTTTCCTAAGACACCGAGCACTGAAGAATAGTTTTGTTTTAATCAATGCCTAGTTCATGACCTCTACTCTACAATCCATTTCTTTCATGAGTTGCTTGAAATTGGCATCTCAATCTAATGTTATGAGCAATGACACTTTCTACGTGAGACTATCACTTTGGAGGTAAAGGTTTTGCAGGTCTTGTTCTATTGCAGGAATTAGCCAAGCCATTGTAATGGATTTGAGTTAGGTAACCTGTAAACTCAAATCTGCTATGGGATTCAGCAATTCTGTGTTTACAGAACTATGTTTTGATGAATGCCATAACTATACCCACTGATTAGTAAAATAATTTTGAAGAAAATTATTTATTTTTGTGGTCCTCTTGCTTCTTGAATTCTGGAAATGAAAGTCACAAATTTGTCCTCAAGCCTTGTCAACAGGCTTTTTCAGTTTCTATTCTGTCAGAGTGAAGTTTCTTTCTGTTTACAGCCTGTAAATTTGAGAGAAAGAGGAATATGGATGGATGATTGAGTTGATAAAGTGAAATAGATTCAGCCAAAAATCAATGTTCACAGAAGTTCTTATATCAACAACTTTGTTATTATTTCTTATTCTAAATTTGACTCAACTGTGAAATTGGGTTTATATTAGATGGATTCCACAAAAAGAGAATAAATTTTCGAGATGTGACTAGATGATCAATCCCATTGGCATTTAAGTAAAGAAAGGAAATATCAAAATAGTTCAGTTTCAACTAAATATTCTCTTATTTTTAAACATAAAGTTTTGTGTGGCATATTTTATAATCATTTGTTTATTTTTTCTTTTCTAATACTAATATCCCCTTATTTGATTTTGTACTTATGTTGCTTTTATCAAAACTTCAAAGAAAATTTTAACTAATAATCGTATTAGTCAATATTTCTGAGAAATTCTTATCTTTAATTCAAATGATTTTACTGTTCACCATTTCAGAAAACATTTTCTATTGTTCTTTGGTAAATGAATGTTACTGTAATTAGTTATTTTCTTTCTAATTCCATGTCACTTACGTATGTTATTGTTGCATTTTTATTGTCAAATTGTCATAGGTTTTCTCATCATCTGCCTATACGTTCATGTAATTTTGTTTGTTTAATTGTATGATGTTATAGACTAGGTTAACAGAAATTATGATTGTGTACTCCTTGATCCCCGCTTCGTTACGAGGTACAATTATTTTTATACGTAGCTGGATTTTACTTACTTATATTAATTTATAATTTTTTCACCCATCATCCTAAATGACATCAGCCTTATCTGATTTTGTTTTTAATTCTTTTTTTGTCAAGCTTTATATTAGATTTAAACTTGACTGTGCCATGAAATGGGAAACTCTCTGTTTGTGTCTATGGCCTGGAATAGCACAACCTAGCTTAATATTAAGTATTTCTTAACAGCTATATAAAATGTAATTCACATACCATACAATTCACTTGTTTAAAGTATAAACTGGGCTAGGTGCAGTAGCTCATACCTGTAATCCTAGCACTTTGGGAGGCTGAGAAGGGAGTATCGCTTGAGGCCGGAAGTTCAAGACCAGGCTGGCCAACAGAGTGAGACTCCATCTCTAGAAAAAATAGTAAAAAATTTAGCCAGGTGTGGTGGCATGTGCCTGTAGTTCCAGATACTAAGGAGTCTGAGACAAGAGGATCACTTGAGCCCAGAAGTTTGGGGTTGCAGTGAACTCTGAGGCCAATGCACTCTAGCCTGGACAACAGAGGGAGACCTTGCCTCAAAAACTAAATAAATAAATAATAAAATGTTAGCTTAAATGGCTTTCAATATATTTACCTAGTTATATAATTATCACCACAATTTTCATTATCTCGGAAACACCACACTCCTTAGCCTTCATCCTAAACCCTCCGTCCTCACTCTCCTGGCCCTAGGCAATTGCTAATCCACTTTCTGTCTTTGTAAATATGCCTATTCTGGTGAGTTCATATAATCATACAACATATGATCTTTTGTGACTGGCTTATTTCCCTTAGCAAAATGTTTTCAAGGTTTATCCATGTTGTACGTAGTATGTTGCTGAATAATATTCCATTGTATGGAGGTACTACATTTTTATCCATTAAGTAGCCAATGGATATTTTAGTTGTTTCTCCTTTAGAGTTATTTTGAATAATGCTGCTGTGAGCATTCAGGTACAAGTTTTAGTATGGACATATGTTTTGTTTTTCTTGAGTATGTACTCAAGGAGTAGAATTGCTGGATTATACGGTGACTCTGCCTTTAGCCATTTGAGGAACTTCCAAACTCTTTTCGATAGCAGTTGTATGATTTACATTTCCACTAGCCATGTATGGGGATTAAAATTTCTCCACATCCTCATCAATACTTGTTATTGTCTTTTTATGATAGCCATCGTAATGACGTGAAGTGGCATTTCAGTGGTTTTGCTTTTCATAGTGGCTAATGATGTTGAGCATCTTTTCATGTGTTTATTGGTCATTTGCATATCTTTACTGAAAAACTATTTAGATACTTAGCCCATTCTTAATGTTTTATCTTATTATTGAGTTGTAATAACTCTTTATATATTACAGATACAAGTCCCTTATCAGATAAATGATTTGCAAAAACTTTTTTCCATTCTGTGGGTTGTCATTACACTTTCTTAATGGTGTCCTCAGTGTCTGTTCTTTAAAGTGTGGGAAAAAAGATGTTACTTCTTTCTGGTGACTTCGTAGCTCTAATCATTTTTTCAATTTTTCTACTGATGATCTGTCTAGTCAAACATCCCAGTTTTTCTTAGTTTTCACCATAAATATTTACAATTTTTGTCAATTAAAAATAAACAAATAATGAAAAATTAATGATAGGTTTTAAAACCATAATTTTCTCTAAGTACCATCTTTCTTTCCCAGGCTTGTTAATCAATGCATGAAAGTCAGATTCCAAGGATTGACTACCCACTGTACTGCTCTGCTCCAAGTTCCTGGCCTCTCACGTGGTTCATTGTATATTTTCCATGCAGCAGAGAAAGGATCCCCATGCCAGTTCCCTCTTCAGATCCTGATTAGAGCTGTGAGCTGTCTGTCTTGGTTAAATCCAGTACCTGCAGATTTCACTGTTTATGCCTCAAGGGATTAAGAATACAGGCTTTGAGTCACTTGTTAACTCTTTACTGCATACTTCAAGAATTACAACATGCTAATATATTCATCATTTAAAATTTTACTGGTTATTATATTCCTGCAGTGTTAAGTTTTGGAAATAAATATGAATTTAATGATGTTTAAGAATATCAGACATTCCTTGTTCTTTGTATTTTGTTCTTTTTTCCTTTTTTTTATGTTTTTGTGGAACATAATTTATGAAAATTGGAAGAATTGAAGCACACATATAAACATATTTAGGTTCATTAAAATCTGAATATATCAAACTATAAACACATTGATGGCCACTTGCAGAATTACCTGATATTTAAATCAACAGTCTTGGAATCCATTACATCTGAATTCAATCTAGTGGTATTAAAATGCAATATACCATTTTCTATTTGATTGAGATTCAAATTAGAGGAGACATAATTTTTATCAAAGTCAATTAGGAGCTTTACAGAAACCAGTCCAGAACATGTTGTTCCATCAAAAGGAGCTCTGGCAGGCTACCTGATAATGTGCCAAATAGTAATTTACAATTAGCACAATTGGGTACTTACTAGCTACTGTTTAAATAACTTACCAAAAGCTAATAGACAGTGTATTTAAATCTCTTAAATAACTAAGAATTTTGTTTTGTATTGGATTGCATATCACAAAAGCAAAATCTACCTCAAAAGTATCCATTTTGAATTGTTAGTTGTGTGGCTCTATTGATCACAGCTTTTTAATATTTATAGTGCTAATGTATGTGGGTTTAAGACTTTTCAATATGATATCTATGATACAAAGTACAATATACTCCCAGTCAAATGAATACTTATAAACATAAATATGGGGAAAAAAACCACAATTATCCTGTTTTTGGAATGTATTGTGAATGCAGAAAGAAGAAGGTGTGTTTGCATGTGTGTGCACACGTGTATTTGAGAACATTCAGGCTGGTGGATAGTCACAGAATGTGAGAGAATGCAACTATATTAATAAAATATCTACCAGAATATAAAGAGCCTTGACCACTTGCCAAATAATCTTTTTAAAAATTATAGCTAAGACAACGTTTTGATGAGAGTAGCTATTTTCATATTTAGTCTAGTGGAATAGCCAGTTGGCCATATTTTTGGATTATTTTTTAGAGAAAACCAATCATCATTAAAATTGCTGTTTAGTACCACAAATATACTGATGAATATCAACTTAATATTATACTGTCATTTTGGCAAACTAAAAGTAAAATAAGACTACCAATAATGAATGTATTAACTAACTTACTGACAAGAAAAACTAAATTGAGAATAAGTATTAAAGGAGAAAGAACCATTTTATACCTGGTAGATAGAGATTAATCTTTCTATTAACGTTTTAATTAATAGTGACAGAGATGTTTGCCATTTTAATTTTCAAAACCTGGAGAGTATACATAGTGAGAATTCATTATACAGAGTGTATCTCAATATGTGTTTTGAGAGTATTTGTTCTGTGAGATATTCTTTGAAAAGAGGGTGAGTAGATAAGTTTGTGAATCAAACTTGCTGCTCCATGGTTCTTTTTTATGTTCTTGACATACGCTTGTATAGTGTAGACTCTAAGAAAGCTTACAGAAAAAAAGTGATTTAATTTTGTTTGCCTTTTTTCTTGTTTTTTTTTTTGTTGTTTCCTAGAGACAGGTTCTCACTCTGTTGGCTACGGTGGAGTGCAGTGGCACAATGATAGCTTGCTGCAGCTCAAACTACTGGGCTCAGGTGATCTTCCTGCCTCAGCCTCCAGAATAGCTGGGACTACTAGTGTGTACTATCATGCTGGGCTAATTTTTCTATTTTTTGTAGAGATGAGGTCTCACTATGTTGCCCAGGCTGGTCTCGAACTCCTGACTTCAACAGATGCCTCCAACTCAGCCTCCCACATGATTTAACTTTTAATGAATCAGTTTATGTTTGACAAAATTAGTGTCATGCAGAACAAACATTTGGAAATTCTCCCATAACAAAATTCTATAGCTTTATTATTATTCATGTTCTGATTTCGGATGCTGAAAGACATCAATATTTAACCATCTGTCAAATGGCAAATTGAGGGAAAAGGACACCAGATAATCCATTTTACATGATAAAATGTCACATGCTATACATATTTATTTTATATCAAATAACTCAAGTCAAATTCTTCTATTTCTCATGAAGTGTTAGCTATTTTATTCTTGGAGATTTTAAAGCAGCTTGTATACACATATATGTACCACAATTCAACTCAATGTTTTAATTTGGAAAGTAACATATAAAGCTTTTAAGGTACACACAACCACACTTTTTAAAACATTAACACCAATACACTCATTAATCATGTTAAGAAATACAATTTACCATAACATAACAGTATTTAACAAGTTCTCTCTCATTCCTCAGTGATTTCATTGCCCTGCACTCCCGATTAGAGTTAATTACTGTAATAAATTTTGTTTCACCATTGACCGAAAAGTTTTTAGTGCTTTACCTCCTATGCATTCCCGAATAGTATGTATAGCCTGTATTTATAGCCTTATTGAGGTCTAATTCATGTCATAAATTTTATCTATTTTAAGAGTACATTTAAATCAGTTTTGGTAGATTTATAGCTATACACACATCCCCCAGTCCAGTTTTAAAATGGTTTCATCACTTCTCAAAATTTCCCTCTTGATGATTTACAATAAATTCTGGCATCTACCTTCAGTCCCAAGCAACCCTTAATCTGCTTCTTTCTCTATGGCTTTTTCTTTTCTATAAATTTTATATAGAGAGAATAATATATATAGAATATATATAGGATAATATGTACTCTTTTATGGCTTCTTTCTCATGACACATTTTTTGATGTTCATTCATGTTTAGGTATGAATCCATGGTTCATTCTTTTATGTTGCTAGGTAGCATGCCATCATATAGATATGATATTTCTCCATATTTTGTTTCTCCATTTACCAGTTGAAAGATGCATATCCTCAGTTTTTGTATATGGCTAATCCTGTTTGTGAATATCCATGTTCAAGCCTTTGTGTGAACATGTTTTCATTTCTCATGGTTAGACACCTAAGAGTTGAATTGCTGGGTGATATGGTAAGCATGCTGGAACCATTGGACAACCACATGCAACACAATGAATCTAGACATAGAGCTTACATCTTTCACAAAAATTTACTCAAAATGGATTATAGACATAAATGTAAAATGCAAATTGTAAAGCTTCTAGAAGATACATAAAAGAAAATCTAGGTGGCCTTGGGTTTGGTGATGAGTTTTTAGATGTAACACTGAATGCACAATCCATGAAAGAAAAATTGATAAGTTGGACTTCACTAAGATTAAAGACTTCTGCTCTGCAACTACATTGTTAGGAGTGTAAAGAAAAGCTACAGATGTGTCAAAAATATTTCAAACATCTGTCTGAAAAAAGACTGTTACCCAAATGTACAAAGAACTCTTAAAACACAACAATAAATAAACAAAAACTTAATTTAAAAATATGCAAAAGATTTGAACAAACACCTCATCTAAGAAGACATAAGGGTAGCAAATAGGCATATGAAAACATCCTCAACCTACTATGTCTTAAGAAACTACAAATTAAAAAAAATGAGACACCACTACATGCCCATTCGAGTGACTAAAATCCAAAACAGTGACAGTACCAAATGTCAGCATGGATATGGAGCAAGAACTCTTATTCATTGCTAGTGGGAATGTAAAATAGCACAGCCACTTTGGAAGACAGTCTGGCAGTTTCTTACAAAGCTAAATATCATTTTATCATACTATCCAGGAATCATGTTCCTAGATATTTATTTAACATTTGCAAATGGGTTGAAAACATGTCTACACAAAAATCCCCACATAAAAGTTTAGAGCAGCTTTAGTCATAACTGTCAAAAACTGAAAGCAACCAAAATGTCCTTCATTAAGTGAATGAATAAACTGTGATAAATCCACACAACATAATAATATTTGGCCATAAAAAGAAATGAGCCAACAAGCCATGACAAGACATGTAAAAATCTTAAATGCATATTGCTAAATGAAAGAAGCCAGTTTAAAAAGTCTAAAAAGTCATTATTCAAATTATGAAGTTTTGGAAAAGTTAAAACTATAAAGATGGTAAAAAGATCAATGGTTGCCAGGGGTTTAGGGAAAGGGGAAGGGGGGTGAAAAGAAAGAGCAGAGGAATAGGGAATTTTTAGAGCAGTGAAACTATTCTGTGTAATACTGTAATGCATGACATTACGTATTTTGTAAGACACATAAAATTATACAACACACAAAAAAACCCTAATATAATTTATGGACTTTAGTTAGTAATAATTTATCAATATTGCTTCATCAATCATAACAAATGTACCAGACCAATGCAAGATGTCAAAAAATAGGAAAACTGTGAGCAGGGAGGAGTATATGGGAACTCTGTACTATTTGCTCAATTTTTGTACAAAAAATGTCCAAAAAATAAGCTATTTTTTAAAAAAAGTCATGCCCTGGAACAGATAAAATTTAAGAATGTATATATCTGGCATGAGTGAAAAATGGTATGTTTGAATTACAATTAGGGCAGTCACTTTTTATGCCAGGCTGAGATATAATCAAAGAGTTAGAATAAACTAAATCAATGGCCTTCAAATTTCCACTTAACATAACTTAAACTTTTTGACTACTGTTAAAAACTCAACAATTATGATTCTAAACTATTTGGTTGTGACTTATAAATAAATTCTAGAAAGATCAGAATTCCTAGTGATAAAGTCCTGCTTAATAAAACGAGGCATAAGCAATTGTTAAGAATTCTTGGCAGATAGCAGGTAAAAGTGTCAGGCACTGAAAGTTTATAAACTTATGTTTGCTGTCTCACTTTAGGTTTGTGCTATGGGATGGAACTCTAAATGTATTTGACAAAATATAGAGAAATGTTTGCCCAAGTGATTTATTATCCTGAGATAATTCTGGCAATAAGGTAACACACATGACTTGACAAAAGATGAATCTACTCAGGATGTCTTATAGAATTCAATTCCTTCAAATATTGGCCCAAATGTCACTTTCTCAGTGACATATACCCTGACCTCCCTTTTAAAATTATGAATCACTCTCATCAGAGCACTCTGGACCCTCACCCTGCTCTAAGATTTCCTATCATTCTCTCACCTACTAATGTACTGTGGAATGTAATAATTTAGTTAATTTTATCTTCTATCTTGCCCAGTTTCCAGTTGGCACTAGATTGTCAACCTAATGTAGCCAGAATTCTTTTTGTTTGCCATGTTCTATTTACTTGCTTACATATTTTAAATACTTAATTTATATTTTTTGAATCATTGAATGAGGACAGTGATCTTGGGGACGGGCAAGTTTCATGAAAGAGGTGGGATTGAGGCCACTGATGCCGGTCCCTGAAGGAAAACCAAACAGAGAAAGTTGCAGCATATTCCAGAAGGCTGCTCCAGGAAAAAACTAGTGGAAGATGGAGTGCACAGGAAATGCTTGGGGAAACCTATAAAAGAACAGAATCCTAGTGTCAGGAAAAAAAAGAGAGAAGTAACCATAGGCAAGGTCATACTGTAGAGTATCTTGAATGAAGTAATTGTTTCTTCCAGCACTTAGTTTAGTATGGTCTTTGTACTAACTTGACCACTCTATCATAGATAGGCCACGATATAAGCAATGTGCTCTGAACAATTACAGCAACAGGATGAATCACTCAGAGCACCCTTTAAACTGTTAGAATGAAAAAATAATTCTTTGAATCATCCTAAGTAAAGGACAAGGTTTTTAAAAAATAGAAAAGAAACTTTGAATTTGGGTTTCCTCTGTACTTTTTGCTGTTTTTTCTCTGAAATTGCCAACTTTATAGTGTCTTTTTAAAATCCATCCTTCTCTACAAATTTAATTGTGTGGAGGAAAGTCAATGTATCTTTTATGGCACACTGGATTTTGAGCCTACAAAATGCTAGAGTAAATCATGAGAAGGAAGCAGAAGTAGCTCCAGGTAAAGACATTATCACCTCCTATTTATAGTTGCTTGTTCAGTAGGTCAGACCTTAAGAACTTTTATAATTTTTCTGAGAACACTGACTATCATATTGCATTTATCTAAAAGTTAAAAACATAAAACACCTGGTTAATATGCAAAAACACCTGCTTAGGGTTAGGGTTAGGGTTAGGGTTAGGGTTAGGGTTAGGGTTCAGTCCTGCCAAGTGTCAATGGAAAAGAGCCTTTCTGTCGAGCACGTATTGAAAACTGTGAAGGGCACCCACTCGGGCTGTTATTACAGAAGAAGTTTTGGAACTGAGTTGGCCCAGTGGTATTTCAGTGTCAAAGACAGACTTCCCTGAAAGCTAGTACTGCTAAATCCTATACCAGCCCATCTGGCCTCTCAATCAACAAGGTCACCATAAAGATGATTTTTGAAAGAGACCAAGAAAAAGAAAAACTGATCTTCTTATTTCCATTTGGCTATAAGATGTTCACCCTTGTGTAATAGTCAAGGGGGACTAGCCTGTCCAGTAGGTGAGGATGCTAGAACTACGGACCACTGGCCTGGATACCTTATGTTGCGAACACTGTTGTCTTCATTCCTGGGATTTGGAACAAATGAACAGGCAGTGTTTGGGCCTAGAATAACCTGTGCTATAATGTATTTTTTTCTAAGAGAAAATTAACATTCTCACATGTCATTTACATTGCTGACGCACAATTTATCTCCTCTAGAATGTTTCCTTTAGGACATTTAATAAATTAAATATAAATTAATTAATTAATTACTTAACTATGAAGTCCAGTAGTAGCAAGATAAAAATTTATATGAGCTTGAAATTCTTCAAAGAAGTTCTTTCCAAATAAGATTGAATATCAAACAGGCTCACGTGTCCTTTGAGGGAAAAATAAATCTCTTCCTTCTCTAGTTCTTACTGTCCTCCTGCCTAATCTTTCTCTCCTCCCACCCATGGTCTAGCTTAATGGTAATTTATTTTGTAAGCACAATTGTCCCTCAGTATTCATGAGGGATTAATTCCAGGAACCCCCAATACAGAAATTCACAAGTGCTCAAGTCCCTGATATAAACTCATTCTCCCATATACTTTAAATCATCTCTAGATTACTTATAAATACCTAATGCAATGTAAATGCTATGTAAATAGTTGTTATACTGTATTATTTAGGGAATAATGACAAAGGAAAAAGTTTGTATATGTTCAGTACAGACAGAACCATTTATTTTTTATCAAATATTTTCAATCTGTGGTTAGTTGAATTCACAAATGAGGAACCCACAGATACAGAAAGCCAAATCTCTGTATAGGACCAGATTTTTTTTTCCTCTCAAAGTGAAAAGAGCATACCTACAAGTATTACCAATGTGAAAGAAAAAGTCCTGAATCTTCTTTTTGATTTTCCTGAGACACCCTCAATTACAGGATGGTGAAGTAGAAAGAACATTGAAATAGGAGACAGAATATTGTAATCAGAATTCCAATTCTTCCATTAACTAATTATGTCCTTGGACAAGGCATATAATCCCAAGAGCTTCAATAGAAATAATCTCATTTTTCTGTTTTTACTTTTGTTTCCTTTGCTTTTAGGGTCATATCCAAAAAGTCATTGTCCAGACCAATGCTCTGGAGGTTTTTTTTTTTTTTTTTTAATTTCAGCATATTACGGGGGTACAGATGTTTAGGTTACGTATGTTTCCCTTGCCCCCCCACCCCCGCCCTCCAAGTCCGAGTTTCAAATATGTCCATCCTTCGGGTGGTGCGCATTACACTCTTTAGTGCAACCTCTGTGGAAAGCAATATGGAGATACCTTAAAGAAATACAAGTAGAAGTACCATTCGATCCAGCAATCCCATTACTGGACATCTACCCAAAAGAGCAAATGATGCTGTATAAGAAAGACACCTGCACCCGAATGTTCATAACAGCACAATTCACAATTGCAAAGATGTGGAAACAACCCAAGTGTCCATCAATACATGAGTGGATTAATGCTATGGAGTTTTCCCCTTATTTTTTCTTCTAGTGGTTTTACAGTTTCAGATCTTATGTTTAAGTCTTTTATCCATTTTGGGTTGATATTTGTATACGGTGGGGGATAAGGGTTTAATTTTATTCTTCTGCATGTGTATATCCATATTGAAGTTTTCCTAATACCATTTATTGAAGAGATTGCCCTTTCCCAATTGTGTGTTCTTGAAGTCTTTGTCAAAAATCAGTTGACTATAAATGCATTGATTTATTTTTGGGCTCTCTGTTCTAGTCCAGAGTAATTTTCAGTAGCACAACATTTTATTTCCTGGTTCCTCATTAGCAATAGATTTTCATTTTGTGTGTTATAAGTGAAGATATAAGGAGATATAGATAGACAGATGGAACAGTGAAGATAGATTGTAAATTTTCATTTTCAAAGAAAGTTTAATGTCCTTAATTGTTTTCATCAAAAGTTTGTTCCATCACTTTCATTTTTAGAGTATCTGAAGATTGTTTACAAAGTCTCGCAAAAGGTATTCAAATGAAATACATATATATAATATGAGCTTGAAATTCTTTGTATTCAAATGAAATACATATATATAATATTATACATCTATGATGAAATTTGAAATATTATTTGAAGTATTATTTTTATTCTCCCTCTAAAATGTTAATATAGAAACACAATTTAGATGTGAATTGCCCTTTTTAATCACAAACACTCCAATGATAAGTAATTATGAGTTACAATGACAAGGCTTGAGACTTCATTTCAACTAGCCATTGAAACTTATCAGGTTCGCATGGAAGAATACTTTCAAGTGTTCTATGGAAGTATTCTTTCTACTTCCATAAATGTGTACTAGATGATAGCTCCTCTTCCTGATTCTTTAATCCCCAGAGCTAAGGCAATAAGCAAACAATTTTTCTGTACTCCTCTCAGCTGCACTCTTGATGAGGCAAATTCATAGCTAAAAACATGCAGGAATGTTTTGCAGATGTTCCTCTGCTACACTAGAAATCTTTAAAGAAAGTGTTCAAGGAAGGGCATATATAGGGCTGTCACAGCACTATGAACAGTGTTCCAGAGCACACAAGTTACAAACTTCTTTCCTCATGTAGCATTAGACACGCTGAGCATGTCTTTGGAGAAGAGCATTTTGCAGGAGTTTAAGTCTGAAGAAGGGGGATGTCTGTTCCATGCAGTAGCCTGCTGTTATATTCATCCAATTTGTACTGGAGATAACGTGAAAGCAAAATACTGCCAACCTTCCACTGTGTTCCAAGTACATGTTCCCCAAAGGATTTTCATACTACAGAAGCGCAGGATCTTCCAGAGAATTGGATCTCAAATGATGTGTTTGACAAGTATACAAATAAGACTTCCGTTACTTCGAATCAGACTTTATATGACTATATGTTTGAAAAGTACCCAAAAATACATGTGCACACAGTGTGAGCATATTTTAAATGGCCCACAATTTGTCAGCTTAGACTTGAGATATAATTTAATAAAACAGAAAGTTTAAGTTGAAAGAGAGGAGATACATTAAGAAAGTAGATAAAGTGTAAAACATTGTACTTGGACAAAATACAAAAGTTATTAAACTTTATAGCCAAAGATTTGCAATAAAAACGAAGGTGAAACTATCTAGCACCAAAATATTAGAGCAGATCAAGAAGAGAAAACTAAAATTAACAGAGTGTTTTCAACTAACAGGATGCAGGGACTCATGAGCATGTATCAGAGTATCTAACCATTTTCAATCTAGGGTGTTTTCATTCTGTCACCAACTTCTGGCCTTAATTTTCTTTTGATTTCCCGGTTTGACCTAATGACGAAGCTGTTTTTAAAGCTGAATAATTAACAATATAATGTGACTGTGTTGTCTGCCTCAGGAACTGGCTTTAAACTTTTTGAGCTTTTTAACAGCAAACATTGTCAAAAGTAGTCTCTAGATATTGTCTTAAATTATGCATTTCTTTATTAGCAGAAAAGAAATAAACAATTTTATGCCTTTGGAGGAAACCAGGTAAGTACAGAGAATTCTGTAACGACAAAATGACAGGTAGAAGGGAAAACAAGGATGCTCTAACATACATCTAACAGATTTAAGAGGAGAACGTTAAATATGAACTTGCTCAAAATTTTCCAGAATTGAGAATATATGTGAATTTTCATGTGTAGGAAACAAAGTGAACATTATATACAACAAATAAATATAAATTCACTCATGGGTTACATCATAATGACAAGGAGAACAAGGTAAAAAGCCATAAAGAAAACACACATTAACCGTGAAGTAAAAATAATGGGACTGCGCTTCATCCTTATTCTTGAAAGATAGATGCATTTGACCTAGTACCTATGACAGATACATTCTTCCTGCCCGCTGAAATGACCAGGTCCATTATTATGTTGCAGTTTGGAGAAAGCTGCAATTAGTCTAAGTGCCATTATTAGTAGGCAAACTATATTTGATTTCTTTTTTTTTTCTTTTTTTTTTTTTAATTTTTTTTTATTTATTTCAGCATATTATGGGAGTACAGATGTTTCTGTTACATATGTTGCCCTTGCCCCCACCTCCCTCCCTAAGTCCGAGTTTCAATTATGTCCATCATTTGGGTGGTGCACATTGCACTCTTTGTG
>CAUYSK010003245.1:0-16472 GCA_963575035.1 Avahi laniger
CTTAATGCCAGGTGAAAGGCTGCTTCTACTCAGAAGATCTCCTGGACCCAGGGAAAGGGAAGCCAAGAGGTATCCCCAAACTTCATGAGTACAGAAAAACAGTGGTATGGGCCAAACAACTAAAAATAGAAAAGATTAGCCGGGCATGGTACTGTGTGCCTGTAGTCCCAGCTACTTGGGAGGCAGAGGCAGGAGGATCGCTTGAGCCCAGGAGTTTGAGGTTGCTGTGAGCTAGGCTGACGCCACAGCACTCTAGCCCAGGCAGAGTGAGACCCTGTCTCAAAAAAAAAAAAAAAATTCTATTCCATGGGAGTTGGTGCTTAGTCTTACTGATACAATTAAAAATACCAGTGAGCTAACCAAAAGTTACATATGTAGGACTAGAATAAATATAGACTACAAATGTTGCTTTATACAAATCAATTATTAATATATGTCTATTGTTTGGAAGATAGGGTAATACCTAAGAAAATGTGATTTAAAAAATACCCCCTAAATATGTATCTGCGGGTCACAGAATTCTTTTGTGACTTTGGAAAAGTGCTTGTTTCCCCTGCTTTAAAAAAAAAAAAGATTCTGCTCCTACCTTATCCTTCTTATCCTGCCGGGCATACGGGAAGCATGGGATGACTGCAGTAACCCGGCTGGCTGAAGCAATCTTGCAGGCATTAATCATGATCAAAAGCTCCATTAAATTGTCATTGATTTCACCACAACCACTCTGAACAATGTAGACATCCTCTCCACGTACACTTTCGCCAATTTCCACACTGCGATGGGGAAAGAAAAACAACATAAAATAGATTTTTAAGTACTATACAGTCAGCCCTCCACATCCTTGGGTTCCACATCCATGGATCCAAGCAACTGCAGATCACAACCTGTGAGATGAAATACAGGCTGCCTGCTGAAATTATGGTCCAATTATTCGTAAGTACTTTAGACTAACATTAGCCAATCTTTTTCATGTCGTGTCACATGGAGAAAATGGTAATATCTGTACACTGCACTGGAGTAAATTGAAGCAGTGAACTGCTTCTGGGTATAGGGGCTCCTTCGGGGGATTGCCTAAAGTCCGAGGGATCATTACCCACAAGTAGCTGTAACCCATTCACAGCATACTTGTAGGGAAGCTATGCCTCTTAGACTTACTATCTGTAGAAGTATAGTAGTCATCTCTCGGTATCCAAGGGGGATTGGTTCCAGGACCCCACTTTGATACCAGTATGCACTGATGCTCGAGTCCCTTATGTAAAATGACATAGTATTTGCATATAAACTATGCGTATCCTCCTGTATACATTAAATCATCTCTAGATTATTTATAATACCTAATACAATATGAATGCTATGTAAACAGCTGTTATACTTTATGTTTAGAAAATAATGACAAGAAGAAAGTCTGTACATGTTCTATACAGGTGAAATTTTTTCTAAATAATTTTGATCTGCAGTTGTGATGTGCATATAAACCTGATACATCACCTATGACTGCTACATATTCCAGACATAACAAAAGAAGGAGAAATATCATAAGGAATGAACTGCTACTGTCCTATAATGACACTTTATACAGACGACAGTCCCACCTCTACCATATTGGCAAGTCACTCAATAAATATTAAATGTTCATATGCTAATCACTGTGCTAGGTGCCACGGAAACAATGATAAATAAGACAGATGTGGTCCTTGCCCTCATTCTGTGCTAACTGTACTCTGGTCTAATCATGAGTCTTATGTAATAAAATTCCATAGGAAAGTTACTCCAATTATGGAGTAGGGCTATTATTTTACCACAACATCAAAGTTTTAAAATACCCATACTTGGGTCCCTACCAAGAAAAAGTTATGTTATAAAAAAAAAAAAAAAAAAAAACCACCTCAGTGACACCTTAAACGGCACCATTTTCCCAATCAATCCCCTAGGTGAGGGAGAGGTATGTGTGTGTTTAGGCAAGGAGTAGATTAGAATGGCTGACAACCCCTATCGAGCAAGAGAAAAATTTTCTATTCAAATCAAGAGGCAGCCGGGCGCGGTGGCTCATGCCTGTAATCCTAGCACTCTGGGAGGCCGAGGCGGGCGGATTGTTTGAGCTCAGGAGTTCGACACCAGCCTGAGCAAGCGCAAGACCCCATGTCTACTAAAAAAATAGAAAGAAATTATCTGGACAACTAAAAATATATATATAGAAAAAATTAGCCGGGCATGGTGACGCATGCCTGTAGTTGCAGCTACTCGGAGGCCGAGGCAGTAGGATCGCTTGAGCCCAGGAGTCTGAGGTTGCTGTGAGCTAGGCTGATGCCACGGCACTCACTCTAGCCAGGGTAACAAAGTGAGACTCTGTCTCAAAAAAAAAAAAATTCAAAAGGCAACACAGTTATTAAATAAAAGATCCAGACCTTTATCTCACTCTAAGTGCTATCTTATGCATGGTTTCAGGAACTATCCACTGTCCTATGCCTGTCAGGATCCCTTTTACCCCATTCCTTTCTCCCCAAACAAAACTTCAAGGAGCATTCTGAAAGGAACTATTATGAAAACAGGAAGAGGTAATTCGATTGCCAGAAGAAGCTGACATAGTAGATAATCACTTATTTATTCATTTCTAACCCAAGCAGCTATTGAAGGGGTCCTACTTTTATTATAAGAATGGGCTTTTAAGCACTGAAGGCTGTTTCATGGCTGCTTCCTTTTGCATCTTCCTGACAAATGGGTTTATTTTGCTTCTTAACCAGTCCTTTTGGCTAAGATGCCTATGGAAGCTCTCTGACAGCTGTTGGGTCTTTTTGTCCTACTCATTTCACTTTTCATATCATATAACGTCAAAAACTGTAAGGCATTTTTTAAAAAGTAATGGTGTTAGTTTGTATTGTAAAGCAAGAAAAATAAAAGCAGATAGAAAAAACCAGCTGAGCTTCCTGGCAGCCAGAACAAAAAGGAAAACACATTAGTTTAGGATATTTGAACATAAATCTTCAGGCACTGAATTCAAGAAGTATTTTATACCATGGATGCTTAAGCTAGTCAATAATCTAAGTTCCTACACCTCAAGAAACTAGGAAAAGAGCAAAATAAACCCCAAGCAAGCAGAAGGAAGAAAATAACCACAAGAGCTGAAGTCACTAAAACTGAACAGGAAACAAAAGAACAAAGTCAATGAAACAAAAAGCTGGTTCTCGAAGGGAGGGAACTATCAATAAAACTGATAAACCTCTAGGAAGACTGACAAAAAACAGCTTCACTGGAGAATTCTGCCAAGCATTGAAAGAAGAATTAACACCAATTTTGTGCAATCTTTTCTACAAGACAGATGACGAGGGAACACTCTCCAGCTCATTTTATAAGGCCAGCATTACTCAGATAACAAAACCAGACAAAGGCAATGTAAAAAGGAAAACTACAGAGGGGGAGGAGGAGAAAGGGGGATGTGGTTACAACAGAAGGACCCTTAACAGTGATAAAACCATTTTATGTCTTGACTGTATCAACGTCGATATGCTGGTTGATGCATTGTACCCTAGTTTTGTAAGAAAATTATAGTTCGGAAAACTATGATTGGGAACTTTGGGACAAGTGGATAATGGGCTCACTGGATCTCTCTGTATTATTTTTACAAGTGCATGTCAATCTACAATTTTCTCAAAATTCAATTTCAACAAAAAGTGCATTTTTATACTCTGTGTATACTTGAGTAAAACCATTGCTGCAGCCCTCAGTGAAACCTGAGGTCATAAAAGCTAACTAAAAACAACAGCACTTTTGTAGTCAATCAAAAAGAACTTAGTCTAATTGTATTGTTTTCTGAGAAAACATATAATACTATGAGTGAACTTGGAGAACAATTTAATTTGAGAAATCGCTCATTGCAAAATATTTTCTCCCTATCTTATATACTGGCCGCACTCTCTTCCTGACATTCCTTGAATGCACCTGTTTCTACTTCACAGCCTTTACGCTTCTCCCCACTACCTGGAATGCTCTTCCTACAGCTACCCTAATTCACTTTTCAGGTCTCCAATCAAAATATCTTCCTTCCCTGACCATCTTATCAAAAGTGACCTCCCAGAGAACCTGTAAAATTAAAAGTGACTTGAAAATCATATCAACCAATTATACCGTATGGACCTTATTTGCATACTGCTTCAAACAAAAAATCCCACATTTATGAGCTGGGGAAACTGGAACACTGTCTAGTTATTTGACAGTAAGGGATTACTGTTAATTTTTTAGGCACGATAATGGTATTGTGGTTACTGAAATATACATGGGTGATATAACACCTGTGTTTGCTTCAAAATAATTCAATTGAGGGACTTATGTGTGAAGGGGAAATAATGCATGTAACAAGAGTAGCCGTAAGGCCGGGTGTGGTGGCTCATGCCTGTAATCCTAGCACTCTGGGAGTGCAGAGGCAGAAGGATCAAAGCAGGAGGATTGCTTGAGCTCAGGAGCTCAAGATCAGCCTGAGCAAGGGTGAGATCCCATCTCTACCAAAAAGAAAAAAAAAAAAGAAGTGAAACAACAACAACAAAAACAACCTCAGCCAGGTGTTGCAGTGTGGGCCTATAATCCCAGCTACCCAGGAGGCTGAGGCAGAAGGACAGTTTACCGCCCAGGAGTTAGAGGTTGTTGCAGTGAGCTACAATGACGCCACTGCACTCTACCCAGGGCGACAGAGTGAGGCTCTGTCTCAACAAAAACAAACAAGGCAACTGAGCACCCCTCTCACAACTCCTCACCCCTTCAAAAGAAAAAAAAGAGTAGCCATAAATTGATAACTGCTGAAATGTGCGATGGGTACTGGGAGTGGGGGGCGATCATTATACCATTTTCTCTACTTCCATATATGTTTGAAATGTTCCATAATAAAAAGTTAAACAAAGTGATCCTCCCCAGGTATTTTCTCATCACCCTGGTTATTCCCTTCAGAACACTTACCACAATTTCTTATCACCTTATTACTTATGTTCTTGTTTACTGTCTGTCTCCTCCACTAGAATGCAAGCTCTATGAAGGCAAGGACCAGGGCTGTCCCACTTACTGGTATCCCCAGCCGGCCAGTGCCAAAATGATGAAAAATGAATGCATGAATGGATGTATGAATGAATGAACATCTTTCAGAATTAGCTGCCCCTTGTACCCATTCATTTTAGACAGATTATAAACTGGCTTCAGGCCTGCTATTGGGAAAATTTGGAAGGCTGACTTTTATCATCCTTCACAAAATAATTCACTTTTGGCTCTATGATAGAGGCAAGTGTGAACATGTTTCTTTAAAAGGTTTTGACAAATACCCTTTTGCAGATGCTTCTGTGATATTTAATTTGGGGTACAACTACAACCTGAGGGGCTCACCAGGGTGACAGTGACAAATAATTTTATGGCACGATCCTTAAATAGTGGTGCTGAGTAAGGTAATGAACAATATAGCAATTTTGTGAACCTCCACGTAGCTGAAGTGACAGAGTGATCTACCTCTTTTTTTGTTCTAACTAATGAATATTTAACCTGAATACAGCTTTTATATGAACTTTGCCTTACCTTCAGTTATGAAAAGTAAAAGGATTAGCATATTTTATGCTGAGGATATTTTATTCATCACCAAGATCATAAGCCTTAAGAAACAATTGAATCTGTTTGAAATACCAACTATGCCAATGTCAAAATTGCTTTCTGAAGACGTTCTTCAAAATTCAGATAGGCAGAAGGAAGCCAGGAAGGGCTTTCTAGAAGGACAACTTTCATGTTTTCCAAAATGTAGGCCCTAGAATGGTACAGTTCAATATGGTACCCACCGGCCTCATGTGGTTATTGAGCACCTGAAATGTGGCTAGTGTGATCCAGGAACTGAACTGATATGTGCTTTAAGTGTAAAATACACACTTTATTTGAACAACTACAAAACTCAGAAAACTTTAATTCTGCCCACATTCATCCCTCATACATCATATCCTTGACCAAATTCTCCATTTCCCTGGGTGGAGTCAGGCACATTGATTTCCAATAATGTCAACTTTGCCCTCTACAGCTGGTATCAGAAATGTACAGATCTTGTTTTTAGTTAAGAACACAAATATTATCTGTGCTCCAGGCATTCACTCACCAGATCCAGGTGGTTTGTTAGGAGTTAAGAGAACAAATGTAATTTGACAATTGATCCAAGACAGTATAAGGGGCAGGCTAACTATCTATTCTTTCATGATTTTAAAGCTGTATTGTTATCAAGTAAGACCAGAAAACAACAATACTTAGACCACTGTGGCTTATCTCCCTTTACCAATGCCTCAACTATCAGTTAGTATAAAAAATACCCACATTTGGAGCTGTCAACTGGGAGGGCGACACACCTGCAGGGGTGATGAAATATTCTATATCCCAATCTACATCATGGTTATTATGAATGTTTTACACATTTAAAAATGCTGTAAGTTTAAGATTTGTTCACTTTCTCCATTCATGTTATAATTCAATGAAAAAGTAAAAATTGTAAAAAGAAAAATCCACAAAATTGCTATATTGCTCATTATGTTATTCAACATAACAATTTAAGAATCCCACTCATAAAATTAGCCTTATGAAAATAAAAGCTACATAATCCTAGGCTAGCTGATGGTGCTGTAAGAAAGAAAAAAAAGAAAAGCTACATAATCCATTGCACACACCTTTATCCCTCTGGGTGTCAGGAAGCCAAGGGATACCGTTAAAGTAACACCAAACTAACACACGTAACCTAAACATCTGTACCCTCATATTATGCTGAAATAAAAAAAAAAAAGTAACACCAAACTTTAGTAATCGTTTTATGTCAAATTCTAAGCACAATTACTGTAGCCCATCATTCCACATGGCTTCTTAACAAACTTGTGACTATTGTTAAACACACTTCAAATCCTTTCTTAAAAGCAGGTGAGGTATTACTTATAAAATTAAATTAAACATCAGAAAGGATCAGCTAAATATACAGCTTTAGTACAGGTGATTCTTTTAAAAATGATATATTCTAACGTCACATAAGGCTTGAAGAATAAATTTTTTAAAATTATATATCAGCTCACCACCCAACACAATCATTAGTGTCATTTTTGTTATTACACTTCAGATGTTTCCCAAGGTTAAACTTAAAACTAAAATTTACCCTCAGCATAGGAGAATATTTGTTAAGATGAGGCATGTATCTAATAACTTGCGCAAGTTATTTGTTAAAAATAAAGTGGTACAAGTGAACTTAGGACACTGACTTATTTTACTGTGTATAATTCTAATTTTACTTATTAAGACCAATTTTTCCCTCTAGTAGTACTGTAACGTACAGACTTTGACAAAGCCTGAAAAAGTCCATGAACTACACTCATAATACAGCTTGGTCAATAAACGATTTTTGGTTTCCTCTAAATCTGAGACATAGGTACAGCAGTGATTGATTGGAAGAATAGTTGTGCCTAAAACTTGTTTGCTCCTAATCTAATCTATTAGGCGGAAAGACCCAGTTCAGCAATTTAGAGGATAACACTCTTTGTTCTCTCCCTCTAGTTAATGGAGTGCTCTCCAAATGGCTTTGCGCCAATCATTCTCCCAGCTGTTTTGGACAGGCAAGAGCACTGGCTCTGTCCATCCAATCAGTGAGAAAACTAGCCTCTCCTTTTCCCTTTCCTTTAGCATTAGGAATAAGTATATTCAACTGGCACTGAATGTTAAAAAACACAAAAAGGAAATATAGCCAATCTAAAAGGCGGATGGTATTCTTCAGAAAATCTCAAGAATTCAGACTATGGAGATGTTGGCCTGTGCAAAATACATGGGATTAACTAACCAAAAGGTACGGTTCTTAGGAAAATCCTAGGCAACTGAAGTTCAAGTCTTCCTCCTCTCAGCCAAAGTAAATAAACCAAAGTTATTTACTAATATTGAAAAGAACAGAGTCAAAAGTTTGGTATGGCCGGGCGCAGTGGCTCATACTTGTAATCCTAGCACTCTGAGAGGCCGAGGTGGGCGGATTGTTTGAGCTCAGGAGTTCGAGACCAGCCTGAGCAAGAGCAAGACCCTGTCTCTACCAAAAATAGAAAGAAATTAATTGGACAGCTAAAAATATATGGAAAAAATTAGCCGGACATGGTGTAGTCCCAGCTACTCAGGAGGCTGAGGCAGCAGGATCGCTTGAGCCCAGGAGTTTGAGGTTCCTGTGAGCTAAGTTGATGCCACGGCACTCACTCTAGCCCGGGCAACACAGTGAGACTCTGTCTCAAAAAAAAAAAAAAAAAGTTTGGTATATCCAAAAGTTTTAAAAGCCAGGTGAGGCATCGTGTAAGCAAAAATTTAAAAGAATCATCATACCCAGAGTTGAGCAAGTTACTTAACCTTGAATCTTAGTTCCCTCCTCCGTAAAATAGAGATAGTAAGAGTAACTTCTCACAGTACTTCTTTTGTTTCTTTTTTTTTTGAGACAGAGTCTCACTCTGTTGCCTGGGCTAGAGTGCCATGGCGTTAGCCTAGCTCACAGCAAACTCAAACTCCTGGGCTCAAGCGATCCTTCTGCCTCAAACTCCTGAGTAGCTGGGACTACAGTCATGTGCCACCATGCCCGGCTCAATTTTTCTATATATATTTTTAGTTGTCCAGCTAATTTCTTTCTATTTTTTTTAGTAGAGACGGGGTCTCGCTCTTGCTCAGGCTGGTCTCGAAATCCTGGCCTCAAGTGATCCTCCTGTCTCGGCCTCCCAGAGTGCTAGGATTACAGGCGTGAGCCATCACTCCCGGCCCTCATAGCAGTTTTGAGGGGATTAAATACAACGTACACAAGGGCTTAGCATGGAAACTAGCACACCTTTAACCATTCACTATACATCAAATATTATCAATATTATTATAGATGATGAAACTGATGAAACTGATTGGTTCAACTTTTCTGGGAAACAATTTGGCAATAGGTATCAAAAGCCTACAAAATGGTATATACCCTTTAACCTAGTAATTCCCCTCCTAGGGATTTATTATCTTTTTTTTTTTTTTAAAGAGACAGGGTCTTGCTCTGTGGCCCAGGCTAGAGTGCAGCACAATCATGGCTCCCTGAAGCCTCGAACTCCTGGGCTAAAGCGATTCTCTCGCATCAGCCTCCAGTCCCAGCCCCAGGCACAAGACACCACACCTGGCTCCTCCCTAGGGATTTATTCTAAGGAAATAATCAGACATAGTCAAAGATTTATATTCAAGGATTTTCATATAAAAGCATTAGATTAGAAATTGGGAATATCCAATGACAGGGACTTGGTTATCTAAAATTATGGTATATGGCTCACACCTGTAATCCCAGTACATTGGGAGGCCAAGACAGGAGGATCGCTTGAGGCCAAGAATTCAAGACCAGCCTGCACAACATAGTGAGACCTCTCATCTCTGCAAAAAAAAATTTTTAAAAATCAAAAAAAAAAAAATCAGCCAAGTGTGCTACCACACACCTGTAGTCCCAGTTATTCAGGATGCTGAGGCAGGAGGATGTCATACCATTGCACTCCAGACTGGGTGACAGAACAAGATCCCATCTCAAAAAATAAAATAAAATAAAATAATGGTATAATCATAAGACTATATAGCCATTTCAAATCATATAGACTAGCTAGGCATAGTGGCATCCACCTATAGTCCCAGCTACTCTGGAGGCTGAGGCAGGAGGATCACTTGAGCCCAGGAGTTTGAGGCTGCAATGCGCCATGATCGTGCCTGCGAATAGCCACTGCACTCCAGCCTAGGCAACAAAGTGAGACCCTGTCTTTTAAAAAAAATTTTTTTGGCCAGGCGTGGTGGCTCACGCCTGTAATCCTAGCACTCTGGGAAGCCAAGGTGGGAGGATCACTTCAAGTCAGGAGTTCGAGACCAGCCTCAGCAAGAGCAAGACTCCATCTCTACTAAAAAGATAGAAAAAAAATTAGCCAGTCAACTAAAGATAGGAACAAAAAATTAGCAGGGCGTGGTGGCTCACGCCTGTAGTCCCAGCTACTGGGGAGGCTGAGGCAGGAAGATCACTTGAGCCCAGGATTTTGAGGTTGCTGTGAGCTAGGCTGATTCCACAGCACTCACTCTAGCTCAGGAAACAAAGGGAAACTGTTTCAAAAAAAAAAAATTTAACTAAATAACTTAAAAAAAATCATAGACTAAATATTAAAGGGAGAAACTACTCAAAATATATTGCTAAATGAAGAAAACTACTAAAAGTATATAATACACACACATATAACAAAAATCTGGGAGGTCATAAATCAAAATGTGAACAGTTTATCTTGGGTGGTGGAATTATGAGAGATATATCTTTTTTCCTTCTGCCTTCTACAAAGGTTAAGGATTCAAATCCAGGTTCCCTGATTCCAGGGACTTAACTTTTGACCTCTATATCTGTATGTTTCCTAAATAACTAGACAGCTGAGGATAATCCTGATTTCAGAAGAAAAGCTACTCTGCTCAAGAGAGCATCAACCCCTGAGATTCTGCCAAATTGTAGGAAATAGCAAAATTGTTTTATTTGTTCCCCAACAGATGACCCACAGCACCTACCGAGTTGCCCTGTCCATGACCTTTAGATCTCAAGAGTCACCCAGGGGAGCAGTTATGATGTCTGCAGCATAGAAAAGACAAAGGTTGGGGGGAGCTCCACAGACAGCATATTTGACTATGTTAAATGGACATTTCTGAATATCTAAAGAACCAAAAAGCTAATGACTAAACCAGAACCAAGGAAACCTAGCCAGTCAGCGATTATTCATGTTGGGCTTATTCGAAATCAACTTCTACAGAGAAAATGCGGTTGTTTTCGCCCTCCCTTCACCCAGCATAGCCTCAGATTCTGGTATGTTGCATTATGTAGAAGGATTAAGATGAGGAGAAAATAAAGTCTTTATATTTTTCCTGGAAGCATAGGAAAAGGATTAAATAACCACAGGGGCCAAAGAAAATCTCTAAGTGAAAAACATTCTTGTTCCCTAGCTATACTGCCATTCACAAAAGTCTGGTCCTGTTTTGTATTCTTAACTAAGGCCCATGATGTTTGGTCAAGGCTAAAGACTGAGCAGCAGTATGCCTCTTTTGCCTGAGGTACAGGCTGGTTACAGATGGCAATATTTACAGTGCATTTGCATCACAATCAGTGGCACAATAATCCAGGAGCCTGTCCCTTACAGCAGACATTACTTTTATCACCTGGGTCTTAAAAGGGATAAGGGGAGGGCTGGGTGTGGTGGCTGGCAGGAGGATCGCTTTAAGGTCAGAGGTTTAAGATCAGCCTGAGCAAGAGTGAGACCCCATCTCTACTAAAAATAGAAAAAATTAGCTGGGCATGGTTGCACCTGTAGTCCCAGCTCCTCCGGAGGCTGAGACAGGAGGACTGCTTGAAGCCCAGGAGTTTGAGGCTACAACGAGCTATGATGACACCACTGCACTCAGTGCAACAGAGCAAGACCCTGTCTCAAAAAAAAAAAAAAAAGATAAGGGCAGTTACACTTGGAAATCAGCTTAAAGAAAAAAAGTAAACAAAAGCATTTAGAGGGGGGCGGGAGCAGGCCGGGACAGGGCAGCGCCCGGAACGCTCCGTGCCTCTATTAAAAAAAAAAAAAAAAAGCATTTAGGAAAAAATGTTCAAAGTAATGTAACAAATTATTAGGTGGAAACTTTTCCCTTAACAGATGACTGTATCTGTAAAATTGTGGGCAGTGCTCTGATTTGATCAACAGGGTAACAACAAAACACGAAGTACACCTATCAGAACCAGAAAATTCCACATTTAAGCGGAAGAGGTATAGAAAGAATCAGGTAACCAAGTTATCTCTAAGATGGTCCCATGGTGCAGGCACAGGGTGGAAGTGAGGGGGAGGAAGCAAGTTTTAGTGGCAAGGCAATGAAAAAAATTCAAGTTGCAACGCACTGTCCAATCCCGGTCTTCCACTCCATTATCTTCCTCAATTATCTTAACATTCAGGTATAAAAATGTTTCCTAAATTCCCCACCCTAAGAGAAGAGAAGTGAAAAAGTCCAGGGTAGATTCTGTTAATGAAAAATATGCTTTTGCATTATCTGTACCACTAGCTGCATTGGGGAAGGTCAAAGATTCCAGAATTAAGGTCCCCTAGACTTGCTGGATGGCTCAAGCTGAGATGCTGGCTATCAAGGATGCAGAGTCAATGCATCACTTTATCCGATCAACTAGATTTATGGCTCCGATTACGCAGCAGATGATTCTAAAGATGTGAAAGGCCAACGTTTGCCGATCTAAGGGAAGTCCTCAGGTAATGATTTTGGCGCTCACAGTATATAATGCCAGTTTCTCCCCAACACCAAACTGGATCCATACCATTTCAAATGAAAAAGCTACTTCTTAGACACTAGGAGAAAGGACCAGGAGGGCTCACTACACGGAAGGCTCTCCGATGCAAGCTAGTCCAAGACTCGAAGCGAACCCGGTCTAGCATAGGTGGCTCAACAGCGAAACAAAGCCACGTGTCCCCTCCCGTCGCTATAGGCAGCCACTATCCACTGGGTTCTCCAGCCCTTGCCTTTAAACCCAGCAGCCTCACCTCTTGCTCCATCTTGACTCCACCCCACCGCACGGTGAGAATGAACGTGACCCTCCCGCGGGAGGTAACATAACGGAAACAGCCCAAGGGGCACGCTCGCCACAGAGCTGCCCTGTCTCTCCCTCCCCCAGTCCCTCGGAACTCAGGCGGCGGCCCCATCTTCTCTACGCCCCGTTTTTCGGGCGGGTGAGGTCCGATCGGGGTCCCAATTTGGCCCTTACCAGGTCTCCTGGTTGCTGAATTTCTTAGTCACCACCTTGCCTAGCTCCAGGCCCAGGCGATCAGCAATCTTCTGGGACAAATCCTGGTGGGAGCTGCCGCTGAAGATTTTGATATTCGGCATCTTGGCCAACTACCCTAGGCACTCTTCCCTAAGCGATCACTGCTGCAGCGGAGACAGGAACCGGAGTCAGCCCAGACACTCAATACTAACCTCTTCGCGCTGCTACTCCGCCATCTTACATTCCCGCCCCGCACGCGGCTCTAAATTACCCAGCTCCAGGGAGGCGGGGTTAGCAGGGAAGTCCACACCCCACCCGCCCGGATTAGCTGACCAGCAGCGAGGGGCCGACCCGTCCTGTAGCTCGGCCTCCCACCGGTTCTCCAGGTATTGGCTGGAGCGCATGAAGTGGGCGTGGCTACTTCTTGGCCTCGCCCCCTGTAGCTAAGCTGCCGGGGAGAGCGGACTGGAGCGCAGGGAGACAACAGTGGGTGGAGGGATGACGCGGAGATCGTTCCCGCTAGCGGGAAATCAGCCACGCTTGCTTTTTTTTTTTTTCTTCCTCAGAGCAAGAAAGTAAGTCTGGCTCTGGTTTACGGTTTGCTTTAAAAAAATATGTTCATCAGGATGGCAGCCACATGAGTTTGCATGTTTCTGAACACCATTTTTCTCTCTTAATAAGGATGTGGCTGAATTAAAGCACTTTTACATCACAGAGGCGCATCCAAAGGGCTTGATTGCCCTTTGCAATTGAACAGCCTGAAAAATCCTAGGGGGAAAGTGACTGAAGGCATGCCACCTGAATCACCCAGTGACACTGCCAGAGAAAGTTGCGTTTTGTTTCTTAACGCTGGGACCAAATATGTTCAAACAAGTGAAGGACTGTGGATTTTCCAAAATGTCTGGGCAAAAAACGTCTGATTTACCTAACTCTTGGAAAGGAAAGAAAAAATAGAATACTATGCAACTTCAGATGAAGAGTCCTGAAGGGATCAGAAAACCTGGTTTTTAGTCCAGTCTCACTCCTATGAGCTTCAATGTCATATTTGCATATTGTTAACGTGGCTTTTACACCGCGTCTTATTATTTTTATAATGATCCTTGCTAACCGGACCAAAGTGAGCTTTTATTCTTACACCATGTTTTCGTTAGGCATATTCCAACCATGGGGTAGGAGAAGAGAAAAATCATATAGTTCTAGAATCAAAAGTGACTGTAGTGCTCATAACTACCAATTATGAAAATAGAGATCATCTAGTCTACTAACTACATTTTACATATGATGCAACTGGGACCCAGCATGCAGAAGGGATTTGTTTAGGTGGTGAAGGCAGAAAAATCTCAAAGCAGCAAAACAGCATCCTATGTTTCTCCTGCTGCCATTTTCAGCAATGTCCATGGAGGACCTCTCCTCTGACCTTTCGTCATACTTTCACAAGTTCAGAAATTTTATATAGGCCCATGTGTATAGGAATACTCGGAGAAGGAAGCAGACTGCAGGCAGAATATTAGTAGTCTCCCATCATAGTTCATCCATCAAATATTTGCTGAGTGCTTTATTGCATACAAGGCAGTGTACTAGGTCTTGAGGGAACTACAAGGTATTTGCCCCCAAGGAATTCATTCATTCAGTAAATATTCTTGGAACACTTTTTATGAGCCAGGCCCTATGTATACCTATGAAAATACAGTAGTAAACAATCAAACCCTCACCCTCTATGGAGTTTACATTTTTCAAACAATAAACATATAAATGAAGAAAATGCATAGTATCACAAATGGTGCTAAGTGCTGTAAAGAAAAATTAGGCAAAGAAAGTGGGATAATGTGCCAGAGTGTAGGGGGCAGGAGTATAATTTTAACTAGGGTGGTCAGAGAAGGCCTATTTGGAAAGATAACATGTGAGCCAAGACCTGAAGGAGATAATAAAAAGAGCCATGTTGATATCTGGGGTAGACAGAGAGAACTGCAAGGGCAAAGCCCCTAAGGTGGAAGTGTTTGACTGCCTTGAGGAATACTAGTGCAGGGTGAGTGTTGTGGGGTGGGGGGTAGCATGTACCTATAAGAGAAAATAAGCAAAGTAAGATCATCGAGATAGGTGTGATTGGAAAAATACCCACTATGCAGGACCTTTTACAGAATAAAGGTTTTTAGCAAAGATTGACATAACCTGACTCCCCTTTTAAAAGAATCAGGGAAGCTACTGAGAACAGAGTGTAGGAGGCAGGGTAGGAAGCAGGGAGACCAATTAGAAGTTGGCTTCCTAGGAGGGGGATTAAACATTGATACAAATAATTACAAGTCATGATACCATGTAACACACTACCATGAAGAAGCCTTTGTATTTGGGTAAAGAGAAAGCTTCTGCAATAAAGAATCTAAAATACAGCAGCTCAAGTAAGGCAAATTGTTTCTCTCATGCATACCAGGCCAGCTGGTCTAGGCCAGTGGGACAGTCCTGCTCCATGCAAGGTCATGAGCACATCTACATTCTCACTCATGGAAGGGGGAAAAAGACAAGGTCCACGCAAGAGATTTCTTTTTTAAGCAAGTGAGGTGGAATTTGTCCATCTCACTTTCTCTCACATTCCTTTGGCAAGAGCTTAATTGCAAGTCACACCTAACTGCAGGAAAGATTAGAAAATGTTTTTTTAGATGGCCCTGTGCCCAGGAAGAAGAGGAGAGTGGATTTTGGAGAGGCTACTAGAAGCCAGTCTCCCACAAGGCCAAAATAAAGTGCTATGCAGGTCCAGAGGTAAAAGATATCACCTCTACATGGGGTATCCTGGGAGGTATTTTTGGAGGTAGAAGCACATGAATTAGGGCTTGAAGAATAGGTAGAGTTTTGACATGCAATCATTGTGAGGAGGTGGGTCTCCCCAAGCAGGAAGCCAAGGTGAGGAAGCAGAGAGGTTTTGAAGAAAGGCAAGTAGCCTATTTTGGCTGGAGTATCAGTTACCATGTTGGGACTTCATTCTGCAGGCAATGGGAAGCCACTGAGTGCTCTGAAGTAAAGGAACGGTGTGATCATAACTGTGCTTTAGGTAAATTTGTCTGGGTAAAGTGAAGAATAGGGAAGAGATTGGAGACAGAAAAACCAGATTGAGAGAGCAAGTTAGCAAAATCCTACAGCTACTAGGCCAGTCAGTAGCTGTAGGGTCTAAGAAGAGGAATGGTAGAGACATTGCAAATTTCAACCTTTTGGCGACCATGGACCCCTTTGAGAATTTTCTGAACACTATGGATTCTCTCCAGATACTGGTATACCTCATTTTATTGCCCTTTGCTTTATTATACTTCACAGACATTGTGTTTTTTACAAATTGAACGGTTGTGGCAACCCTGTATTGAGCAAGTCTATCAGTGACATTTTTCTAACAGCAAGTGCTTCCTTAGTGTCTCTGTGTCACATTTTGGTAATTCTGATACTATTTCAAACTTCATTATTATTATTATTATTATTATATCTGTTATGGCAATCTGTGATCAGTGATCTTTGATATTATTATTGTAATTATTTTGGGACACTATGAATCATGTCTATAGAAGACAGTGAACTTAGTTGATAAATGTTGGGTGTGTTCTGACTGCTGCACCAACTGGCCAGTCTCTCTGCCTCTCCTTGGGCCTCCCTATTCCCTGAGACAAAACAGTATTGAAGTCGGCTGGACGGGGGGGGGGGGGGGCTCACGCCT
>CAUYSK010003246.1:0-15157 GCA_963575035.1 Avahi laniger
AGAACTTGAAGATAATGCCTATGTACTAAACAAATTGGATGAAGGAAACACAGAAACAAGAGACAAGACCAAAACATACAAGAAATGTGGGATTATATAAAGAAGCCAAATATAAGAATCATTGACATCCCTGAGAGAGAAGAAGAAAATACACAAGGGCTGGAAAACTTATTTCATGGAATACCGGAGGAAAATATGCCTGGCCTGGCCAGAAGTCTAGACATCCAGATACAAGAAACACACAGAACTCCTGGGAGACTCGATGTGAAAAGGCAATCACCATGTCACATAGTTATTAGGCTGGCCGAAGTAAGCACTAAAGAAGCAATTCTCCGAGCAGTGAGGTGAAAGCAGCAAATAACCTACAAAGGAAAACCTATCAGACTAACTGCAGACTTCTCAACTGAACCTTTACAAGCAAGAAGAGACTGGGTCTCTATCCTTAATCTTCTAAAACAGAATAATAGCCAACCTCTTGCTTTTTCCAGCTTCTAGAGGCCACCTGCATTCCTTGGCTTATGGCTGGCCCCTTCCTCCATCTCCAGAGCCACCAGCATAGCATCTTCAATTTACTCTCTGACTCTCTACTTCTCTTTCATAAGGATCCTTGAGGTTACATTGGGCCCACAGGATAATTTCCTCACCTCAAGACTCTTGCCAGGCACGGTGGCCCATGCCTGTAGTCTCAGCTACTTGGGAGGCTGAGGCAAGAGGATTGTTTGAGGCCAGGAGCTCAAAACCAGCCTTGGCAACATAGATTTCATCTTTAAAAAAAAAATTATCTGGGGGTGGTGGTGTGCACCTGTGGTCCTAGATACCTGGGAGGCTGGGTGGGAGGATCCTTGAGCCCAGAAATCTGGGGATGCAGTGAGCTGTGATTGCACCACTGCACGCCAGCCTGGGCAACAGAATTGGACTCCCTCCCAAAAGAAGGGAGAAAAAAGATTCTTAATTACATCTGTAAAGTCCCTTTTGCCATATGAGATTCTAAGGATTAGGACATGGGCATCTTTGTAGGGCCATAATTCCGCCTACCACAACTGGTGATATTTGTGAGAAAAGAGAGGATGTTTTAATGAAACCAATTTCTTGCTTTGGAAATACTCATTCAGTTTCAATTGACAAAAATTGCTTTTGAATTGGATGTGGACTAGCTAACTGTAAAATTGTGGGAGAATTGTGAAAATCTAGAAGGATTCTGCACTTGATTGCTTTAGAAGTGTCTTTATGTTCTTACTTCATCTAGGAAAACAAACTGTAAATCAGAAGATGCAATATGGTTTTGATTTATGGAAGAAAAATAATACAGAGAAAAATGAGTATTATTTTTTAAAGTTTTCCCATTTTAAGATAAAATTCTTCAATTTCTTGGTTAACCAGCCAACTGTCAATCCTAAGTGTGTCAGATATTCTCTTATATTATTTAAGCCAACCCATACCCATTCCCACTTCTTCTGAGGTTAGAGAATAAATTTAGTTTGGTGATTCTTTACGTTTTGGTTAGAGTCTTGGACTCCTTTGAGAATTTGACAAAAGCCAAGACTAACCTTGAAAAACACTAGTACAAACAATTTTTTCCTTTCTGTTTAGTACTTTGAATAACAAAGAGTTTAGTTATTATATTCTTCAGTTCTTGGTCCACTATCCCATTTTATTATTTTATTTTCCTCTTCACCTCTTATCCCTATTTTCATCCCCATTCCTATACCATCCTCCTGATAGACACCCTCCCTATTTTAGTTAATATTTGTTCTTGGATAGTCATGTATTATTGAAAGGCAAATAGTGTTATTTTGCATATTCAACATTTCATCTACAATTTTAGGTGATTTTGTGCATCTTCTGAAGGTTGCCTTTGGATACTAGAGGGTCCACGGGTCCCAGGTCAAGAAACTTTATCCTAAATCTGCACTATCCAATACAGTAGACATTAGCCTCATGTGACTATTTTAAGTTACTTAAGATTGTATATAATTAAAAATTAGGTTTCTAACTAGCCACATTTCAAGTGCTCAGTAGCCACATGTGTCTAGTGAATGCTATTGTATAGGACAGTGCAGATATAGAACATGTCTATTATCATGGAAAATTCTATGAGACAATACTGCCTTAAATGATCTATAAGAATTCTCCCAACTCTAACACTAAGGATTATTTAAGCTGGAAATCTTTTCTCTACCTGGCATGCCTTTATGATGGAATGGAATAACTCATTCCTCAAAAGTGTATTAGGCAGTCCATGGTAAAGCAGATGGGAGATGGGCTCAGGACATAAAAACTGTGAGCAATGGCTCTGAGTCTAGCAAGATACAAGACTGCAAAATGTGCCCCTAATCAGTTGCTCTCTGGAGGAATTCTACACTGACACAACTGCAGTCCAGGAGGCCATCAGTATAAGCCCTAATGTTTAAATAGAACACTTCAGAATTTGAAAACCTATTTAGTTTTAACTGCTTTCAGGGACAGTGTTATTGTAATCATTGGTAATGTCCAGACAGGCATGCAGGTGTAGCCCATTACCAGTAAGAAGACACAGAAGGTGATGCAGAACAGCTTTTTACTTTCCTCATTGAACCACGTTTCAGCCTACATAAAGTCTATTTGAGGAGATCATGGAGGCTTCTACATTCTTTAATTTCCTTCTCTCCTTTCTATTCCTCAGGATTCTGATTTCCTCCTGGAATCGGGGACATGAAATCCTCTAGTCTGGTCCCAGCTAGAAGGGAAAAGGTAGACCTTTATGGCCTGTGCCTCCTTTTCAGATTCATCATAATGGAGACATACAAAATCTTTGCTAAATTTGATAACTTCTCATAGCATAATTTCAACAGGAGTGAGGGATAGAAGGAACAAAGAGAAGTGAGGAAGAGAGAAATGATCTGCCATGTTATGATTTTACTAATGACCTCATTTTACTAATGAAGACATTAAGGCTAAGATGGGTTCAATGTCATGCCCCAAATTATTCAGGTAGTAAGGGTTTGTGCTCTGTATACAGTGCTCTTTCCCATGTCATACTTGCTAACAATTTTGAATAAAGAGTCCCACAGTGCCCAGACCACTCTGATGTATGTCTGCTTCTCTGACACATTGGCTCATTGGATTCCAGCCAGTATGCATCTTAGTCATGGTGAATCTCAGGAATGGAGTGACATTGTGGCTGAGGATAGGCACTAATATGAACATTTGCCATGGCCAGTAGTTGTGATCAATGGATCAATGCATAGATCCTTATGTTCAAAACTGGATATGTCCCAAGAACTCTGAGAATCCCCAAATTTATAGCAGATAGTTTCTCCTATAAAATTCTACATACTTTATGAGCATTAGTACATATGCAACAATGTAGTAAAAATTGCCATGTAATATGTGATGTAGATGTTGGGTCTTTATCTTGGCTCACTCACAGGTGAGAAACTTGCTTTTGTTCTCCCTCCAACCAGCCTCAGCCTCGTTAGCACAGGCGATTCAAATTTATGCCTCAGCAAAATTACAAATGACTCCTTGTCGTGGATCTTCATACCATGTACGAACAGTTAAAACCACCTTAGTTTGGCATTTTGGGAGTGTGCTAGTCATTAGTGCTGCTCATGAAATGTTATCTCTTCTCTACCTTTTGGGCTTATGGTAGAATTGCACTTCCCTTCTTTAAAATTGGGCATGATTATGAGAATTACGTTGGCCAATGAAATGTTATGAGTCACTTCCAGACAGATGCCTTAAGAGCCAGTGTGCGATTTGTGTGGGCAGAGCAACCTCCCACAATTTGAATGAAAGCTCTAAGTGTGAAAAGTTGATAGGTGACAATGGCTTGAGATAGAAAGCTGTCAGTGTGAAAAGCTACAGCTGATGTCAAAACTGGGCTGAGGGGATTAGTGCAGAACAATTCTGCTTAATCTACGTAGTGTGTAACCACCTTACTTTGCCTATCCATTCTCTCGGAGATAGGCACCTTGGTGGACTCCAGCTTCCTGGTTCTGGTCCTGAATACAGTCCTCCAATGGACGTATTATATTTATACATATACATGTATATTTATACATGTACATATAGATATTCACCTTTTTATCTATATCCATTCTCTCTCTTTCTCCCTCTCTTTGTCTCTCAGTCATCAATCTGTCCATCCATACATCCATCTCCAGGAGCGGAATTTCCGATGAGTGTGACCAAGACAACCTTAATGTTCCTCTCAGCTTAACTAAACTTTAGCATCTTCCTGACTACAGAACACTGACCTCCCTTTTCTTAGAGCATTTACTTTAGAAAACATGCAAGTGTAAATTCTATTTAAATTCTTAATTGTCGTTCTTAAATTCTTCCCTTTGAGATGTAAATCTTCTACAACCCAGAAATATCTTTCTCAAGGACTTTGGAATCACCCATCAGAAATGTAATAATTGAAGGAGAAAGCATCTGTCTCTGTGGGAGGGTAGAAGCCTAACTTCAAAAAGTTACAATGGGATGGGTATATACATACACAAAGAGTGCAATGCGCACCACCCGAAGGATGGACATATTTGAAACTCGGACTTGAGGGGGGAAGGGCAAGGGCAACTTACGTAACCTAAACATCTGTACCCCCATAATATGATGAAACCAAAAAAAAAAAGTTACAATGAGCAAACAGATGACCTAATCACATTGACCACCCTCCCTGCTAATGTCCTTGAATACTTTTCTATTAGCTCACTCCAGCATTTAAAAATCTTACTGCCCTTTGTTTCAGTAGAGTTCAATCTTTCCCATTACAATAGTTTTGAATAAAGTCTTTCCTGCCATTTTTGATGTGTCCAGTGAAGTTTTTTTGTTTTTTTTTTTTTAACGATGAGCATATATTTGACTAAGAAGGCCAGTTTGTTATCCAGAATGGCAATACTGATTTATATTCCCATACTTACTTGTTAGCAATGCACAAGAGTTCTTACATCCCTACATTCTTACCAACCCCAAGAATTATTCAGACTTCTAATGTTTGTGAGTTAATAGGGGTTAGGTGGTATCTCATTGTATTTAAATGTGCATTTCTCAAATTACCAACGATTCTGAACAACTTATTAATATGTGTTTGTTAGCTTTTATGGTTTCCTTATCTGTAAATTGCCTTTTTCTTCCTATTGGAATTGCTGTTTTCTTGTTGCATTGAATTCCTTTCACATTCAGTCAAGAACTTGTGAATTTTAGACATTTCAAATACCTGCTCCCATGCTTTCTTTCAATCATCAGTGAACGCTGTCTGAGTTGTTATTTGTCAAACAGAAATCCACATTTAAAAATGATTTATTTTGAACTTCAAACTTGCAGAAAAATTGCAAAAATAGTACGTAAGTACACAAAAACTCATATATTATTTACTCATACTCACCAATTTTAACATTTTATTCCATTTGCTTATCATTCACTCTTTCTACCACACATATACTCACATCTTTTTTTTATATTTTTGAAGAATGCTTGCAAAAAACTTACAGGCATTATATTTCTTTATTTCTCACTATTTAAGTGTGCTCCCTAAAGATAGGAACAAGCTATAATAGAGAACAAGTATGAAATCTGGATGCTTAACTTTGATTCAGTAGCATTATCTAACGTTTGCCAGTTGTTTCAATATTGAGTTACACAGCTATTTTCCCCCTCCAATCCGGAATTCTCCTTGTCAGGGCTCCTTTGTTTTCTTCCTTCCTTTCTTTCCTCAGAAATTTTAATCTTTCATGCCCTTAACATTTTATTTTTTAGACTGTTCCTAAGTCTGGGTTTGTCAGATGTTTTTTCATGATTATGAATTTTTTGACAGCAATACTGTAATACAAAGGTAATTGTGTTCTTAGGGCCTCATGTCAGGGGATGCATGATATCAGTTTATACCATTACCGAAAGTGTTAACTTTGGTCACTTGGTTAAGGTCAGTCCGCCAAGGACCATTTTTCCCTTTGTAATTAACTACCTTCAAATAGACACTTTGGAAAAATTTTGCATGTTGCATTTGTCACTTATCAATATATGTTAAACTCACTGCATATAAACTCACAGAGATTTCCCTTATTCACAGAGATCTCCCTTATTTATTACAAATGCATAGCATTGCATTGTGTGTAGGTATCATAATTTATTCTACCAATCTCCTATATATAAATATTTAGGTCATTTCCAATATTTTGTATTTATAAATATTGCTGCAATGGATAACCTAACACAAACACTTTTTTTTATTGTCGAAGGTATATATTCAGGGTAAGTTTCTAAAATTGAGATTCTTGGTTAAAAGGAAAATGCATATGTAATTTTGTTAGGGATTGTCAGATTTTTCCAGCACAAGTTGTATTATTTACATTCTCACCAGCAAGGAATGAGAGTGCCTCACAAGCCTTGCCAACAGAGTATGTTGCCAAGATTTTTAATTTTTTGCCAATCTGGTAGAAGAGCAATGGTATTTCAGTGTAATTTTGTTTGCATTTCTCTTATGATAAGTAAAATTAAAATAGTTTCACAGGATTAAGAGCCATCGTATGTCTTTTTAACAGTTTATTTATTTTTTGCCTTTAATTCATTCTTCCACTGATGTTTCCCCCTTCAAGTTTTTAGAATATATTAAGGATAATAGCTTTTTATCTGTGATACATTTTATAAATATCATTTCCTCATTAGTCATTTGTCATTTTATTTTGCTTCTGGTATTCTTTTTTCATGAATTTTTTTTTACATTTTTATTCAGTCAAATTTATTTATTTATGTTTTGCAACTTGATTTTGAGTGTTAGAAACTTTTTTTGTACTCAGGTTATAGATGAATTGAATCATATTTTCTTCTAATACTTAATGGTTTTATTTTTCACACTTAGATATCTGGATTCATTGAGTTTATTTTTAAGTATTGTGTGAGGAATGGAGTTGATTGTGTCTTTTTCCAAAAGACTATACAGTTATCTCAGCACCATTTTAAAAAGATTCACCTTTGCCCCAGTGGTTTGACAGCCACATTTATTGTATATTAAATTTTGATATCTACTTGGGTCTCTATTCAGGCATCCTATTCTATTGCACCAGTCTGTCTGCCTATTCATGTGCCAGGATCACACTGCTTGGATTATAGAAGTGTTATAAAAAGTTTTAATCATCCCTGGTAGGGCTGGTCCCTATACATAGCTTTGTTTTTTCAGTATTTTACTAGCTGTCGATACATGTGTAATTTTCTATATGAACTTTTGTTGCAACCTATTCAGCTTCAAAAAAAGGCTTATTGGTATTTTTATTTTCGTTGCCTTAAATTTATAAATTAGTGTGGGGGGAAGTGATCTTTTATGATGTGTTGTCCTATCCAAGAAAAAAGGCTACCTCTCCATTACTTTAAGTCTACCTTTGTGTCTTTCAGTAGTGTTTTTAAAGTTTTCTCATACAGATTTGTATTGCTGCATAACAAATTACCCCTAAACTTAGTGGCCTAAAACAACATCATTTATTATCTCACACACTTCCTATAGGTGAAGAATTTAGGAGTGGTCTAGCTGGGTGATTCTGGCTTGGGGGGTCTCTCATGATGTAGCAGTCAAGATGGTGACTGGGACTTCAAACATTTGAGCCTTGATTGGGGCTTCCAAGATGGATCACTCACACAGCTTAGGGAGCTGATGCTGGCCTTTGGCAGGAGGCCACAGTTTCTCATCATGTGGTCCTCTTCATAGGGCTGCTTGAGTGTTCTCACAACATGGTAGCTGCCTGCCTTCCACTGGGTAGATGATCCAAGAGAGAGAACAAAGTAAAAGCTATAATTGCTGTCATGACGTAAATGTTGAATGTCACATAACATTATCTCCACAATATTCTATTAGGTACACAGACTAGGACTATTCAACGGAGAGGAATCTATACAAAGGAGAGAATACATGGAGATGAGGATTATTGGGACCTTCTTAGAGGTACAAGTCTTGCACATATCTGTAGTGTTTTATGTTAAATAAGATCTAGGCTTCAGAATTGTGTGTGTGTGTGTGTATGCATGTATTTTATATTCATGGATTTCCCATATTGATGTATTACTGGATAAACTCTGGTTGGTCATTTTGTATTACTTTCATAGCATTGTGATGAATTGTTTGCAAATAAATATTTACTATTTTTGCATTAATATTTATAAGCTATATTCTGTTGTTTAACAATTTTTGACTATCAAATTTTAGACTTGCTTCATGAAATGCTTTTGGAATTTCTCTTCATTTTTTGTTTTGAAACAAGTTTTGTAGCATTGGGACTATCTGGTTATCGATAGTTTCATAAAATTTCCTTGTAAAATCTTCTGGACCTGGTGCTTTTTTGGTGGGCGATAGCCTTGATAAATTTCTCTATTTTTTCCTATGAAAATTGCTCCATTTAAGCTTTCTAATTCTACTTGAGTCAATTTTCATAAACTGTATTTTTTTCAAAACATTATTTATTTGGTACTGGTTTTTGAATTTATTTACATGGAAGTGTGCAAAGTAGTCTCATAATATTTTCTTCTGTTTCATGGCCATTTCCTTTTTATCATTTCTTTTATATATTTGTGCTTACTCTCTTTTTTTCTTGATTAGGTGAACTAGTGATTTGTCTACTTTATTAATATTCTTCAAAACACCAAGATTTTGATTTATTAATTAGAATTTTTGAATTTCTCTACTGCGATAATTTTCACTTTTATCTATTATTTCCTTCTTTTTGCTTTTGATTCACCTTGTTCTTTTAAAAACATTTTTAGTTCGCAGTTTAATTTATTTTTATTGGTATGTGTATAAGTCAATGATTTTCTTCTGCTTGCTGCTTAGATATATAGTGTTTTCATTGTCATTATATTTTAAAAATTATAAAATTTTGGCTTATATTTGCTCTTTTACTCAAGATTTAAAACAAAAAATTTAATTTCAGGTGAGTTTTCTTATTTTTAAATATTGTTATTACCTATTTTATTGTGTTATAATCAGAGTGTTGTTTGTAGTATTTCTTCTCCATATGATTACTGATTTTTTTTGTTACCTCATATTTGATAAATTTTGTAAATGTTCCATGTAAATCTGAGAGGAAAATGTATTTTCTATTATTAGCGTTTAATGGTTGGTATGTTTCAGTAAAGTCTATCTTATTGAGAATGTTGTTTAGGTCTTGTACAGCCCTATTAATCTTTTGTCTACTTGACCTGTTATACTGGGAGTAGCATAGTAAAGATGATTACTAGTGTGCTTCTGTGTATGTCTATTTGCTTCTCCTGTAGTTTCTGCTTTATAAAGATGTTAGCTCTATTATTTGTTACATAAATGTTCCTAAATGTTATAGCTCTATTTTGAATTGCAGATTTTAGCATCAAAGTATTTTTGTTACATTAGAAGTTTTTTTTAGCTTGCATTCTCTCTCATCTGATATCAGGATTGTGAACCCTGCTTTCTTATTATTTCCATTTGCCTATTACGTCTGTGTCCATCCCTTAAGAGTTAGCCTTCTGAATCCACTTTTTTTTAGGTGTAACTCTTGTATACATCATGGCTTTACTATTTCTTTGTGAGTTAATTTGGAAGTATTTTTCTTTTAAAAGATAAGTTAAATCAATTTGCAATTATTAATATACTTGTTATATTGGGTCCATACTCTGTCATTTTATTTCAGTTATAACTACTATATAATTACTATGTGACTTTATTACATTTTCTGTTTCTGCACACGATGTGTCTACTTTGCTCTTTAATTTTAAAAATTTATTTTGGTATTAGGATTAGATATTCAGCGATAACCTTTGTACTTATGCTTTTTAAGAATTCCCTTTTCCACTGGTTAGCCTTTGTCTAGTTTGTCCGTTTCTTATGTATCCTTTGACTTCTCCCTTTTATCTGTACAATAGATGTTCTCAAAATGTGGCCCAGTGGGGGTCTCTGAAATCCTTTCATGGGATCTGGGAGGTAGAAACTCTTTTCATAATAAAACTAAGACATTAATTGACTTTTCTACTCTCATTTTCTCATGAATGCACATGAAAGTTTTTCAGAGGCTACATAAGTGATGATATCATTGCTCTGATGGCTAGTGAAATGTTTGAAGCACATATAAAAATCCAGCTGTCTTCTGTTAAGCCAGACTTTAAAGGAATTTGCAAAAATGTAAGATGATTCTTCTCACTATATTTTTTAGAATTTTGTATTTTACCATGTAATGGGTTTATTATTGCTCTTTTAAAATAATATTTTTAAAACTTCTCAGTTTTAACTTTTAATATGGTCTATATTGATAGATACAACTCACATAAACAAAAACTTCTGAGGTCCTCATAAATTTTAGAGGTGTAAAAGATTTTAGAAGCCAAAAAATTTGAGAACTTCTTTTATACAAGAATCAATGAATTCATTCTCCTTTGCATTTTCCCTCTCCCTTCTCTTCTACTTTTTATTCATATTATTTTTTCCTTATCAGAATATATGACATTTCACATTATTCTTCTACTCTTGTTTCTACTTTTTAGTCTTAAATTTAAAATTAAATATATTAAGCCCTCACTGTTACTCCTTTTACTTAAATTTCCTCAATCGTAACTTGCTTGGATGAAACAATCCTTTACTAGATTCCTCAAGAAGGGCTCATGAATACAGAATTCTCTGTGTTCTTGAATGTGTAAAACTGCTTTTTATTTTATTTTTTTATTTATGGGCTTGATATTGAAGAACAGCTTAGCTGGATATAAAATCCTTGGTTCACATTTTTTTTTTTCCCTCTTGCATTACTTACAAATGCTGCTTACTTCTTGCTGTGATTTATATGTTGCTCTTTTGAGAAGTCTGTTGCTAACCGGATTCTCTTGCCGTGTAAGATTTTTGGCTTTTTTTTTTTTTTTTTTGGCCTGCCTGGAGACCTGAGGTTTTTTTCTTTATCTTTAAAGTTTAATAGTTTTACTAGAGTATATCTGAGGATTGACCGTTCTGCGTGCATTTTCCCAGGTACTTGATGGGCCCATTTAGTATGTGGATTTAGATTTTCTATAATTTCCTGAATGTTTTCTTAAATTATATTTTAATATATTAGTTCTAGTACATTGTTCTGTTTCACTTTTTCAGAGTTCAATTATGTGTCATTGGATCTCCTTCATTTAAACCACTTTCTTTTTGACCCCTTTAATGTCTTTATCTTATTTTTATTATCTTAGTTGTTTTTTTATGCTTTTCTTCATTTCTTTTTCTTTTTTTTTTCCTTAAAAGCTGGGGTCTTTTTATGTCACTCAGGCTGGAATGCAGCGGTGCAATCGTAGCTCACAGCAACCTCAAGCATCTGGGCTCAGGCAATCCTCCCACCTCAGCTTTCTGAGTAGCTGGGACTATAGGCACGTACCACCATGCCCGGCTAATGTTTTTATATTTTGTAGAGACAGAATCTTGTTATGTTGCCAGGCTGGTCTCAAACTGGCCTCAAGTGGATCCTCTTGTCTTGGCCTCCCAAAGTGCTGGGATTACAGCCATGAGCCACTGTGCCAGACCACTTCCTCTTATTAAAGTTGATTTGAATGTAACCTTCCTAGGATGACTTGTGATTTAATTTTTCACTTCTGAGATGATTTTTTCCCCCCCATTTCTTTTGATCAATTCTTATTTAATTTCTTCCTGTTTTATAGCCATTTCCATTCCTTAGATTTTGATTATCTAATTTAAGGTGTTTTTCCTATTCCTACATGCTTGTTTGAAGATACTGGATTCAGTTAGGGGTATTGTGCTATGGTATCTTTTGTTTTGTAGTTGTTTTGAGGGGTGATGTGGGAGAAATTTCATCCATTCGAATGTTTCAATTTTGTTTTCATTTTATTCTTCCAGTAGCTTTGTATAGATGTAGACTCTCTTTCAGTCTGTGTTGTGGATCAGGTTGGCGAAATTTGGGGAGATTATAAGCATTTAATTCAAAAGATCCCTCCCCTGTCTGTGCAGTGAAGGGCAGTTTCTTTAACGGATATCTGTCATGTATGTATAAATACACATATGTATGTACGTATACATGTATTTCTTTCTCGCTCTCATAGTGGGAAATTTGCCATTTATCCCTCAATTTTTTAACTCTTTTGTCTTGTAGGATCTTCAACTTCTTTTGCCTGCTTCTTTTTTCCTTCACCACCAAGTCTCCAAAGTGTTTTCCTTTTATGCCATCTTTCCCCCTAATTTGTCGTGCCACCTAATTCGAGGCTGCCACCTTGAATCTTAAACATCTTAAAGCCTGAAGTCACTCTTCTTGTTTTGTCTTCCATGTAAATTTTAGAGCAAATATGATACATTTCTCAAAGGAATACATGTTGAATTTTGATTGGGAATTTATTGATTAGTGATAGAAAAATTTTCATTTTAAAATTATTAATTTCACTCAAATCATGGAAGATCTTTCCATTTATTCTGATCATCTTTTCTGTCCTTTACTAGATTTCAAAATTGTCTTCTAGAGAGGTATTGAGTTTTGTTGTTTAGGTTAATTCCTAGATATGTCATAGTTTTTGTTGCTTATCTTATTTTTTATTATATTTTCTAGTTGGTTATTGCCGGTGTTGAGAAATACTATTGATTTTTGTAGGCCAATCATATATCAGCAACATTGCTAAGCTCTCTTATTTTTTTCCTAATAGTTTGTCTCTAGATTCTGTTTGTTTTCCTAAATAGATGATCAAGTATAATCTACAGATAACGACTCTACTTTTCTCACTGCTGCATTTAGAGCATTTTATTTTGCATTCTTCTGTGAAATAAAAATAAAATACTGCAGTGTCAGATTTTCCCCTTACTTTCCATGAGCTTCAATCATCCTTTCCCTCACTGTCTAGAGTAATTATTTAAGAGTTGACAGTATATTTTTAATGTTGTATGATGTCAAAACCCATTATGAATCCAAAAAAGTCACTCTTTGTACCATGAAGGAGAAAATATCCAGCCCTGCCCCTGATCTCTGTGCTTCCCCCCGCCTCTGGTGTGGCTGTGTGCTCAGTGAAAGCCAGGGTACCTAAGAGGGGTTTCTCTTAGTCTTCCTGCTCCCCCCCCGGCCCCCGCCCAGCCACGAGTACTCAGTGAGGGACTGGGTTGGTTTGAGGGATTCTCTCAGTGCTGCTACTCTGCCCTCGGCCTTTGGCACACACTGCCCACCTGCACTTTAAGGAGGGTCTCTCTCAGCTCTCCACTCTGTCCCCAAATTTCCATGTAAGCACCAGTAAAGGTGGAGCTCCTGGAGACACTAAGCAGTCATGATAGCCCACACTTAGCCTTTAAGAATTTGAATTGTTTCAGATGGTTTCTTGTTACCCCCATCGATAGCAACATCTTCCCTGACCTAGAAGGATGGAAGCAGCCATAGGTATCTTCTCCCCTAGCAGGAGCTCACCATTTTCTGAACTTTGGTTCTTTTAGATTTCTTTGCAACCCCAAATTTCTAATGGGTTCCAAGAAATTGTGATTTGATTTTCTAGATCATCTGGACTGTTCTTGTTAGGATTCTTCTACGACCTTTTACTTTTTAAGCGAAAGTGAAATATCAATTTTAATTCTAAGCATGAATTTTTGTTATATTAAATTGTGTACTCATAGCTGGAAAATTACTTCTAAAAATGGGCAGAGGATGGTAGACATAGATCCTCTTGAGTGCTTTGGTTTAGGAAATTAAAACGGTTTGAGCTGAGAGTCAAGAGGGCCTAAAAAAAGATAAGTGGAATTATAGTATATGGCTTCATGGTATGTGTGACAGAGATTATTGATTGTTTATTCTAATACAATCCTCTTCCTTAGAAACAGAACCCTGCGTATTTATCTGGATTCATGGTTATCGGACTAAAATCTCTATTTACTAACCTCCCTTGCAGATAGATGCAACAAAGTGTCTAAATTGCAGCCAGTGAGATGTAAGCAGAGATGTTTTATGGCAGTTTATGAGAAAACCTCTGTAACTTCTTCTTTATTCCTTCCTCTTTTCTGCTACTTGGTATGCAGATGAAATGGTATGAGCCTCAGCAACCATTTTGGACCATGCAGTGACCTTGAGAGACAGTGCCACTCTAGTGGAACACTAAGAAAAAAGGAATTTGAACCTTGACATCATGTATTTTTATGCCAGCTTGGGATTGCCCTCCTCCTGAATTCTTTCATGGGAGTGAATAGTAAATTTTTTTTTGTTTTACACATAGTATGAGGAGAAGTGTTCCTCTGACATGAAGTCAAACCTAAGCCTGACTAATATAGTAGGTAAAAAAGAATCATATAATCAGAATCTTAGAATATTACAACTAGAAGGATCCTTCACATCACTTAATTCTATTTTCTACTTTTAAAAACTGAGAAAATTGAGGGCTGGAGAGGTTAATTTATTTTCTCAAAGGAAATTATTAAATTAGTGACAGTTTGCTTTAGATTATGCTTAAGAAAATGTCCCAGATATGCCTAGAATCCTTTTAGTACAGCTCTGTAACACAATTTTCTTCTTACAGGAACAGAATACTACTAAAGATAGTAAATATCTTTTATTTATATTTATCATATATATCTTTATGTATATCAGAGATAACTGAAATACTGTGTCCTAAGCAAGGTAGACTAAGTCTTGGCATACTTTTCAAGCCTTCATGGAGGAAAAATTAATAGTGTCTACTCATTGCTTGGAAGAAATTTCTTTGGATTAGAAATTCTCTTCTGCTGTCCTTTTTTTTTTTTATTCCAGGGTATTGTGAGGGTACAAACATTATGGTTACACTTTATTTCTTTGCCTCACCCAGGTGCGGGTTAAAGGTATGCGCTTCCCCCCTACAGTGCTCCCTGTGTCCTTTAGTTGCGGATTTACCCCCCCCCGCCCCCTAATCCCTGGAGAGTATTTCTGCCATGAGACCCCCCCAGTGTTTAGTTAGTACCAATTTGATGACGAGTACAAGCGGAGCCTATTCTTCCGCTCTCGTGGTGCCTCACTTTGGATAATGGGCTTAAATTTAATCCAGGAAAGTATAAGAGGTTCTAGATCGTTTCTTATGATTAATATTCCATTGTAAACATATACCAGATTTTAGTAAAAAAAAAAAGGGAGGAAATAAATCAAAGAAGACTAGTCACAGTTTTAAAATTATTGAAACTGGATGAGGGGAATATGAGGATTCATTATACTATTCTTTCGATTTTGCTGTACATTCGAGAATTTTCATACTACTACCT
>CAUYSK010003247.1:0-15690 GCA_963575035.1 Avahi laniger
CATTTCAGTCATAAGCTGAATAGCTTCATTACTGGCATTTGGAATAAGAGTTTTTAAGTTTATAGGAACACACTGGGGAAAGCGGAAATTCATAGAGGATGCAAGCTGGTATCCTTCTGGCCAGTCACTCTGTTTCAGGAACATATAAGTGTGGGTGGGAGAGGGCAGAAAGAAAACTTGGTGTTAGTAATCCATTTAAAAGCAGAACAGTAATATGAAAATCATTCATGTGTGAACATTTTAATGTTGATTTATATAAATAGCAGACCACATACACAATTCATTCAATGCTACAAACAGTATAGAAAGAACATCGAATGACAGTTAGGAAAAAATGAGAAAGCACTTTACTAAATTTCAAAATATTGAACTCCTGTCTGGTTTTGATGATGATGATGATGATGATGATGATGATGATGATACCTGGGTGACTTTGAACAAATAAGGGCAAGTGCTTTACAAAATGGCTGATTACTACAAAGATCCTCATTATATATTATATAAAGCCATCCAATGTTAAAAATTGCACATAGCTGGAAAGTGACAATCATGTCAAAGCTTTAATATCTACATTCACTTGTCTAATGTTAACAAGACACATGCTAATTTAATCAGTACACACACTTATTAAGCACACTAATTAGTACACACTTGCACTTACCAAGCACATCTCAGAAAGTAATGTCTAGCTGAAATACAGTAGTTAATCAAAAGTACTCAGTTCAAGAAGTCGAATACTCACGGCAGAGTTTTATAAAAGGAAACAAGAAAGGGTTAAGGTCCAGGGCACCGAGGCTTAAAGAGCTGATGCCGACAGACAATCACAGAGTAGGCAGGAACGAGCCTAAGCAGGTTGACTATGTAGCTGTCAACTGGTCATCAACCCAAAGTTACACTCAAAATATACAGAATTTCCTTAAGTTCTTTTAAAAAGCACCTTTTTTCTTCAGCCTGGTGGGATTCTGGCTTCTTGCAATCCTTTTCCCACCCCGATAAAAAGGAATATAAAGATGATAAGAACATTAACCATTAAAGTATGTGCCTATTTAAAAGTAAAATATCAGATATCTAGGCAAAAGTTATAATCAAAAGTTATACAATTAATCCTAGCACTCTGGGAGGCCAAGGCAGGAGAATCCCTTGAGGTCAGGAGTTTGAGACCAGCCTGAGCAAGAGTGAGACCCTGTCTCTACCAAAAATAGAAAAAAAAAATTAGCCAGTCAACTAAAAATAGAAACAAAAATTTAGCTGGGAGTGCTGGCTCGTGCCTGTAGTCCCAGCTACTCAGCAGGCAGGAGGATCACTTGAGCCCAAGAGTTTGAGGTTGCTGTGAGCTAGGCTGATGCCATGGCACTCACTCTAGCCCAGGCAACAAAGAGAGATTCTGTCTCAAAATAAAATAAAATTATACAATTAAAAACAAAGTAACAAGTTATATAAATAATCAAAAGTTATAACTTAGGGACAAGAGTACTTACTTTTTTGGGAGTCCCTAAAACTTGGCAAATCTTAAAGATTTCATCAACCTCACTAGTCCCTGGGAAAAGTGGTCTTAATGTATATAATTCAGCCATTATACTTCCAACAGCCCACACATCAATGGGAGAGCTATAAACTGATGATCTTAGTAAAACTTCAGGAGCACGATACCTATGAAAATAGAAAACAAAACAAAAATGGCTATTTTCATTGTAATTTGAAACAAGGATGGGCAGTGGCATTCTGCTCTGTTTGGTCATGCGTTTCAATCAAGGAACAGGTATTAAGTGCCTTCTGTGTTTCAGGCATTTGTACAACATGACATGCTGGGGACAATTGGACATGACACATGTTCCCTGACCACAAACAATGAGTGGGGCTGGAGACAAATGTACGTGAAATGTCCACGTAGCCTAAGAAAGGAACTCAAATGAATAAATATGGAAATAACTGCTATCCCATGTATTAAGAAAAAAGGGAGAAAAGCCATTTATGAAGCATTATTAGATCTAGAATATATTCACACGGAGGACAGAAAACAAAAGATTAACAAAGATTGTCCCTGAGTGGCAGATTTCTTTTCTTCTTTTTATCATTTTGAAAGTACTGATACCCTCGATTGACTCCTCTCTACAGACAATATTGTTAATTGAGACACATATTTACAAGAGCAACGGTACCTGGTAAGTCCAACACGAAGTCTGGTAAATGGAGGATGGTCTCAATTCTAATTTCTTTTTCCATATTGAAATGTATCAATATTTCAGTCCAAATGTTTTATAATACTGTCTTTTTGCTTTCATTCAGAGTACAGTAAGTAGATCCTCACATAACATTACTATGCTCAACATTGTTTTGTTATAATGTTGATGAGAAAAAAAGAAAAGATTGCTTCCCAGCCGGGGCCCCTGTCTGTGTGGACTTTGCACGTTCCCTCCCATGTCTGCAGGGGTTTTCTCCGGGTCCTCCGGTTTGAACCCACATCCCAAAGATGTGCACGCCAGGTGAACCAGTGTGTCTACGTGGTCTGAGCATGGGTGTGTGTGTGAGTGCGTCCTGTAACGGGACAGCGTCCAAGCCAGGGCTGGGTCCCGCCTTGGCCCTAAGCTACTGGGACAGGCTCTGGCCACCCACGACCCCGAACTGGAACAAACAGGTAAATAATTATTTCCCTTGTTTTTGTTAATCTTTCTTAAATGTATGTATAGCTCACATTTATTTCAGTGTTTAGTATTAGAAGTGTTTTGACCTTTATTTAGAAGTTCAGTGATGTTTTTGTGACCAGAAAGATGGCTTAGGAACTTCGCTCTTGTTTATATCAATTAGCTCTCGGGAAAATTGGTTTTGTTATGTTGTTTCACTTAAAGGTGTAGTTCGAGAACCTATCGACAGAGTTAAGGGATGACTTACTGTACTTTGACAAATATTTTTAACAGCTTCATTGAGATATAATTTACATAACATACGATTCATCGATTTAAAGTGTACAATTCAATGGCTTTTAGTATATTCACAGAGCTGTGCATCCATCACAATTTTAGAACATTTTCATTAACCCCAAAAGAAACCTCATGCCTCTTATCCATCTATCTTCCTAAGTCCCCAGCCCTAGGCAACCGCTAACCCACTTTCTGTCTCTATAGATTTGCCTACTCTGGACATTTCGCATCAGTGGAATCTTAGGCTATCTGGTCCTTTGTGACTGGCTCTTTTCACTTAGGTAATGTTTGCAAGGTTTGTCCATGTTGGAGCATAAATCAGTATTTCATCTTTTTATTGCTGAATAATATTCCATCATACGGATATAGCACATTTACTTATCCATCAGAGATGAACATTTCGGTTGTTTCTACTTTTTGGCTATGTTGGTGACTCAGAATATTTTTAATTTGTGTTGTAAGCAGCACATGTAAACAGCATGACGTAAAGATTTTTCTCTTATGTTTGTTCACTGCTATGTTCCTTGTGCCTAAAAGAATATTTGGCACATAGTAGGTGTTCAATAAATACTTGTTGAATGAATAATGAAATTCTTTTTCTTTCTTTCTGCATCGGTCAGAATAGTAATAAACCAATCCTCTCTCTTTAAAGAAAATAAAATTCAGTTCTATATAGAGCCTCTAGAAAGATATGTAATAATCCATTGTAGGAAAACTTCAACATAGACTTATGCCTCAGGAGAGGTGCATAAAACTACTCACCATCTGGTAGAGACATAATCAGTATATGGTGGCTGTGACCTTAATTCTCTTGCAAGTCCAAAATCGGCAATTTTCACAAGTTCTGGACCCATACAAAGCAAGTTTTCTGGTTTCATGTCCCTATGAAAAAAGCCTTGGTAACACAGAGAGAAAAAAAACAATAAATCATGTTTAAACACAGCTTTGATTTATAAACAATATAATTTAGCCTACCATAATTAGAAACATGATCTTAAAAAAGAAACCACTTATTGCCTAAAAAGTGATGGGATACAGGACCACGCTTTCAAAATGACTTGGCAAGAAAGTTGACACAGTACGTAGACCATTAAAAATAACTACTCATTTAATGTGTATTTTTAATTTTTAAAAATTTTTTCAGATTTTTTTTTGAGACAGAGTCTCACTCTGGCACTCCTGGGAGAGTGCAGTGGCATCCTCATAGCTCACAACAGCCTCAAACTCCCGAGCTCAAGCAGTCCTCCTGCCTCGGCCTCCAGAGTGCCAGGATTACAGGTGTGAGTCGGCGCACCCGGCCTAACATGTATTTTTACTTGTGACTCCAGTAGGTTCAGGCACTGGTATAGATACGACCACATTATGATTTATCTCCATTAATTTGCACAACCACCTTAAGGAGGTATTGTTATCACTACTGTGTAACGGATGAGGAGGTTGAGGCCCGGAGAGAAGTAGCCTAATGCGTGGGGAGCACTTCCTAATCAGCCTTAAGTCAGTGCAGCTGATTCCTTGAGTAAACGCCACTTGTTTGAAAATTCCGTTAGACAAAGATGGAACTCCACACATTATAACCAATTTCTTCACTTAAAATTATTTTATCTCATGTTCAGTTCTCCTCGATAGCTTACACTGAAAACTCCAATAATTATAATGCTTATGTTACTAATTCAATATACAAAATAAATGGTTAGTTACCAAAGCTACTGGGCATTCCAAAGAAAATGAGACAGAAAACCTAGGGGAAAAAAATTAAAGCCCTCTTGCAAATCAGATTTGTTTTTAAGGGAGTCTTTTTCTAAGGGTGATCTAAAGCATAATGTTTGTACACCGAGGGGATTCTAACGGCCTTGTGAGGCAGGGGGATGGTAGGTGGTCATTAGAAGAGGGTTTTCATGTAGCTCTGGGGCTAGGAAAATTTTCTAAGCCTAAACGTTTTTAATCACTTCAAAGCCAGCATGGGCTCTACGTTTTGGACGTGTTTAACAGTTTTGTATTCCAGGTTTATGTGGGATTCCTACTCAAAACGGCTGGTAAAATACATTTCACTAACGTCCAAGAGAAATCCATTGCACTTTCATAACGCAAAGTCAGGAACAGAAACGTGATGGTAGAGCAAAGTGACATTAGTCCATAAAGTCTCTGAGAATTAAGCCAGTTACGTTATCTGTCCAGCTGAGGTTCTCCCCATCCTGATATATTAGTAATCTAGTTCTATTTTAACTAAATATTAGTCTCGTTTTTGACAGCAATTATTTAATAATATCTACTTTCTTGAAGTATTACATCTGAGATGTTTAACTACAGCAAGAATAATTTGGCTTTTGTAAAAATGTCTAATTGTTCTTAAAGCCTGGTTTCCCAAATCACTATGTAGTCAACTATATAGTCAACTCTAGACTATTCATATGTTATTTACTTTCAGCCACAATTTTAAATTCTAAATGAACTTCCTCCTTCAACCCCTTATGCTTTGGAAGTTGCTGATAGTATAAATCAACCCACGCAAAATCAAGACTTATCATGCTGATCAGAGTTTAAAACAAATTAAAGATCAGGAATCCATATGATTAAAAAAACATACTTTTTTTATTTCCATGTAACTAATAAGTTACTGATATTCACCAATGGATTGTTGTATATTATCACATGATTTAGACTTTTTAAAGATCCCCAAGAGTTTATATGGAAGAAACAAAAAATTAAGGATTGAGAAATGTTCTTAAAATACTTGTATGGAATCCTGAATAGCATTTCTAGAAGATAAATTATTTTCTCTAGTAGTTAAAGGAGAAAGGACAAAAGAAAATATAAAATATAGGATGAGACGTGAAAGGAGACCAATGGTGATTGTTGAGAGCCTATGCTCAGAATGCAGCAATGATATGGCACAAACTTCTCCAATTTAATATCTACACATCTAGTGATTCTAAACAAATGTTCATTAAAAATAATCACATTCACTTTTTAGACTAATATTTACTTTGGTTTGATAGATATGCAAAAACTACATAAATTAAAATATATAAACAAGAAATTCATAGAAAATAGAACAAGTACTTGCTTTAATTCTACTCAGGGAATAGATACAACTAAATGTAAATACTAAGGAAAACTATAGAACACTCTACGAGGGTGCTTTAAACTATTTAAATGCTAATAATTGGTCATGCTAGATCAAAGCACTCTAATCTTTTCTAAAAGAAGAACTACTTTTTTTCATTTCCATAATAAATTAGGGGAATGAGGTTGCAGGTTGTGTTTATGATGACTAAGGTCTGATGATCAAACTGTTAAAAAATTCAACTTTTTAATAGTTACAGATTATTATAGGAAGAGAGTTATAGATTATAGAAATTCCACTTTATATCATACAGGACTAAAGAAATTCTAAATTCTTTTAAATAAAAGAGTCAGTATGTATAGGCATATACCTCAAACTTGCAGTTATCCAATAAAATATTATTTAACAGTTCATATACAATTTCTGTGTACAATCTTGAAAGTAATCTAAAGAGGAAGAGAAATGAGACTTAGAAAGAACCTACCATGTTTATGGATAAAAGCCAAGCCTTGCAATATTTGGTACATAATATTTCTGATGACTGACTCAGGGAAAAACTTGTTTCTGTGAAGAAATGAACACAGAGTCATGTAATACTGTTAAACAACCAATCAATCAATCCAAAGATTTATATTCCTCCTGTCTTGGAGCCTTTGTTGGCCTCATGATACTGGCTAAAGGTATGATGTATAGATTTACAGTGTTAAAGGTCAAAAATTTAAAACGTGAAAATTAGGGTTTTTCGTTTTGATGTTTGGCAAAAACTCAAATCCGAAACTAAATATATTACACACATATTCAATAGCTAAATTCTAAACTGTCCAAAGAGGAGCAAAGTAAATTGGAAAACTGAATCACTATCACATAAACCAAGCATGCAAAACTGTATCAGGTAGGCTTTAAGAGTTTTCGCCACATAAATGCTTCAGCTGTAGTCTGCATATTGGAGCTATACAGTACAAGAGCCACAAAAGAGCCACTTACGTCTGCGGTCCCCAACATCCTGGCCGCAGAGCTGCACTGCCCCCGATCCCACCCCACTGTCCGTGGAAAAATGGGGGTGGTGGTGGGCGGAGCACAGCACGAGGGGAACGGTGGGCCAGCCGAAGAAGCTTCATCTGTCTTTATGGCGGTGATGTCACCGCCTGAGCTGAGGCCCCATCCCAACCCCGTGCCAAAAAAGGGTGGGGACCACTGACTTAACGTCCCTAACATTTTTCTAGTAGCCACATTAAAAAAAGCAAATGAAACAGGTGAAATTAATTTTAACAATATGTTTAATATATACCAAATATTATTTCAACAGGTATTCAATATAAGATTAATCGATTTAATTTTTATACCAAGTTTTCAAAATGTGGTGTGTAATTTATATTACATTTACAACACAGCTCAGTTCAGACATTTCGAGAGCTCAATAGCCACATCTGATTACTGGCTACTGTACAGGGCAGCGCAGCTTTTTATGGTATTTACAGAATCTACAATAAGATCCTAATAAGGGCTTCATTAGGGCTGAAATATTAATCTCTGCCAGGCTACCAATTAAAGCCATCAGCAACTAAGTCTTTGATCCTGAGGCCGTACTATGGTTTAGAGGTTATCATTTTGAGCTTTTAAACTTTACCATAATTTCAACGTTTTCTAACATCTTTATTTCAGCACGATTGATTGGATTAATTAAGAGGAGCAATTAAAAATGCTTTCGACATGCAGGAAATGGCCTATTTTTCTGTATTATATTTTTAACTATATTATATGCCTATATTATATCATAAAATGTCCCACCATTTAAAACATTAAGACATCAAATGGCATAGAAACACAAAATAGACAGAGAAAGATAAACACTGGTCTTAACTCAAATTAGAAAATAGCATTGATCATATGTTACCGAAGTATTTTTAAAACTCACCTTCATAAGCTATAAAATAAATTTTAAAGTAAATAAAATATTTTTATTCTTACCAAAGAATTATAAAAAGAATGCCATATGCTGAAGGTACAGTTACAGCGTCAGTGGCAAAGGTTTATGTATATTGGTCTTCAGTTGAAATGGAAAAGTGGCTTACTTGAATACAATTCAAAAAGGGCTTTTAGATTAATTTTGAATCTTCAAAATAATGTTTCAGGAATTAAATTACTCAAAACAAAATGTAAAAATACAGCTTAACTTCAAACAGCCTTCATTATGTACAGCTGTTAATAGTCAAATTTATTGTTAGATATTAAATAAAATTCTAACAATATACTTTTATTTCCATTTAATTTAGAAATCTACAATTGAATCATATAATTCAAAACCTGATTCTCTGTAGTGTTTATTTGATATTTCTTTAACCACTTCAACTGTCAGATTTATATATATTGTAAAAATCAGATGAAAATATATTTCGTGTATTTATATGTATTTAATTTTTTCATCCACAAGTATATCTTGATATTTCATGTATATATTTTTCATTTCATATATTTTAAAGTGCAAAATTTATTAGAAGCTGAAAAGGTAAGATTACCCATTATCCCACCCCCTGATTAAGAAACTTTTGATTTTTCAGTATTCTAATCCAGTCCTAATTATTTGCATGCATAATTTTTATATTATGTATCAATATTACATAAATACAACTTTGTTTTTCCACTTATAAGCATTTTCATAATCCTTATAATTATCACCTTTAATGGCTACATCATAATTCCATCAATATTATATACTATATATAATTACCAATCTATTCTTCCATTGACAGTCATTTATTTTAAATAGTTCAAGGAGAAAAGTGAAGCTTAGTGTAACTATTTAACAGAATATAATGTTTATGGTAACTATAAAGACTAGGAATCAGCATAAAAAAGTACTTCTAAGTGAATGAATCAAATAAAAAATTTTATTATCATTAAAATTACAACTAAGTAAAAAGCATGCATGCCTACACACAAGGGCTAGAAAGGACTCTAGAAAAATAAACGCTGATTTTGGGGTAGAAATTTACTTTTATTTCAACTGATATTAACATCATAATGATGTCAGCCTGAAACACAACAGACATTCAATAAATATGTTTTGAAAGAAGGAAAAATATGATTAAAGAAAAATTCACTTACTATCCTTAGACCGTGTGTGTGTGTGTGTGTGTGTGTGTGTGTGTGTGTGTGTATGTATGTGTGTGAGAAACAGAAATCATCACATTGGAAAATTACTTTATTTCTAAGTGTTTTTGGGTCTTTTGCTGAACAACACTCACTGTAAAAGCAGGCAAAATGGACTTTAATCTCCTAGATGTGAGCAGAACCACCATCACCAGAACATTGTCTCCCCAAGCCCATGGCAGAAGACTGAAGCTCTCTCTTTAGAGATCCTGCCCACACGTTTAACACATTGACTGCCACCCTAGACAAAGAAATTTTTCCTATGGGCCGTGGTGTTTTATTATGAAAATAGAATAAAAACTTCGAAAACAAAACGATCCTTTCTAATTTAATGAAAACTTTATTATTTTGTGTTTTTTTCAATAAAATAAAAGTTTGAAAATTAGTACTGTAAAAAGTAATGTGAAAACATGAAAAATATTTCATAAGGGTAAAGTGTTTTTCTTGACTTGTCAGGCTTAATTGTAATTTAAAGGTAAACATAAATAGAAAAATGAAATTTGCTGATTTCTATTCATTTAATCCACATTTTTAGTATTAAATTTTCAATATTAGTTGTAACAATAAGAACATCAACAAGTAAGATTTTCTCGAACCAAACTGCAGAGTTTTGACCAGGTTTTGCTTCAGGGGGCCCCGGGCTCAGAACTCACATTGGTTAAATATAATTCACATGGCAGTTAATGTGTTAAAAATTAAAATGAGAATTTCCTTAGAATTGGTAACACATGAAGTTTTATCACTCACTTATGCATTCTAATTAATAAGTTTCTTAGATCCTTTCTTAAAAGCTACTTCATTCCTTTCTCCATTCATTCTTTCATTAGCCTTTCACAAGATGCTTAGGAGAACAACAGAGATAACTTTCTCAGTAGCGTCCAAGGCCAGCTTTATTACTGAATACTATAGATAGATTTTTATTTTAAAAAGTATAAGTGGACAGTATATGTGTTTATATGAAGTATTGACCTTGACTTTTAAGGATTTACAACAGAAAAATGGTGGCTATGTCATAGCTGATTCTTCAATATTAAATGCTACTCTTTGATAGAAATAACAGAGCTAATTAATTTAAATCTACCTCTTGGAGTGATACCTATATATTACAAAGTATGACATATTGAAAGGATCCAAAAAACTCATGGAGGAAATAATAGGGAAAAAAATTACAATTTTCATAGAATAAAGACATACCTATCTTTCATTAATTGATAGAGGTTTTCTTTCATATATTCAAATATAAAATAAAGATGGTCATTTTCTCTGATTACTTCTTTCAGTTTAATCACATTGGCATGGTTAAGTTTTTTCAGAGACTGCAAAACAACGAATAATCATTAACATTTCTTAAAGAAAAGTTATAGAAGTTGACAAAATCTCATCAATGGTAAGTATGATAATTACCTTAAGTAACTTTGCATTTCTTCTGGATTCATTAATGAATTACATTTTAATATCTACATAATTTTAAAACCTCTTAGAACATCTATTGAAAGCAAGCAATAACTGCTTTAAGAAATGAACACTAAATGCAACAATAAACCAAGTCAACAATAGCTACCAAACATTTCAATCTGTCACATTTTCCTCTCAGTCTGTTAAACAGGTCTAACTTTTGTCTGACTTAACCATGTGACATGCCATGCAGAAGTCTCCAGAAGTTTATCCAAGTCTTTAAGCATAAAATATAAGGAAATGGTATGTAGTAATTTAAAAAGTTGACTTTCCTTTGATAATATGAATTAAAATGCTCTTTATTTTTTATCTCTGGATTACTTACAATAAAGTTATCATTTAAAAGTAAAAATGAACTTTCAAATATGAGAATATAATTGTATCCTGTTCTCCACTGACACCAGAACAAGAAGAAATGAGAAATTACTTTACTTTAAGAAGATAAAAGAAAAACATAAACACAAGTATCTTTGGAATGCTTCCCACAGAGAACAGAATAATCTCAGCTACTCTCCTGGGCATGAGTAGAGTTAAGGCCTTCTTGTGTTCATCTTTAGGATTTTACCTTAACTTCTCTTAAGTTCATACATTCATCCCAAGAATAGAACTTTCTCTTCATCCTAAAATAAATTTAAAAAGTTTAGTGTACAGGGACTGAGGATTCGAAGACACAAATTACACCATTGGGTTTCTCACTGTATCGCTGGTTCCCTCTGGGGAAGCTTTCTCTCGCCCTCATCCTTGTAAGGAAATCCCCAGCCTTCTATCTCAAGGCTACTTGGTAAAGGCTCATGTCTACGTCATACCTGAAATTCTGCTTTAACAAAAAAGTGAAAATATTACCATTAATCTACCTTCCTGGGTGAGTTCTTCACATTTCTCTAATCAGTTTAATTGTACTTTTCTAATGGTGCATCTTACAAATTTCCTCTCTTTCTGGAACTTGAGAGATAAATTTGAAACACTATACTTCAGAGATGGGTAGGAAAAAAAAAATCACAAATTTTGGTAGCAAATTTAGTCAGTGATTTGATCTGACAACTTTTATATCATTACTTCAGTTTTAGACAGGAGGCTCATAAAGTTAAGTGATTTAAAGTCAGTAAAAATTCAGAAGTAATCAAACTTTAGAAATTGCTTTCTTGAATTTCGTTATTTCCCTTCTTCAATCCCAGTGTCAGTTACCATTATAGATAAATATATCAAAAGAGTATTTAGCGTAATGAAGTATTTCTACTATATATATCATAAATAATGGTTGTGTTTTATATGAACAGATTTTTAGTTACCATACAAAATAGGAGATTAAGAAATAAGATTCATATTTTAAAAAAATAATGCCATATTCTAAAAAAAGTAGTGCTAAAGGTAAAATAGCCATAATGTGGCCATTAGGTGACGTATTTGAGGACAAAAAAATGCTAACCACTCAGTGTGAAGATAGGAAAGGTCTGGGTTCCTTGGGTGCACTGTTGAGCCACTGAAAGAGCTCTGGAATCATCAAATTCCAGATTTCCTGATATGTCAGAAAAATAAACTCCTACTTACTTAAGCCTTCAGTTCTGTTACTTGCTATTATGTATTTGTTCCTTGCAGCAAGATGCATTCCTAACTAATCTAGAGCTTTTTAGTCATTAATTATTGCTCATCTTCCAGTTGAGCAATTTCCCTTCTTTGAATCTTTTCCTTGGGTTCGGATATTTTCTACACTCTCCCGGTTTCTCTGGTGGCTCCTTCTCGGTCTTCTTTGTAAGACCCTGTGCCAGGGCCCATCCTTTACATGCTGGGGTTCCTCAGTGATTTATATGGGGACCTCTTCTCCCTCTATGTAGTCTCAATTACCATCTGTAGACTAACAATTCCAAAAGCCATCAGCCCAGACCTCTGTTTTGTGCTTTAAATACAACTATTCAATTGCTTATAGTCATCTTAAATCATTATGCCCCAAACTGAACTCAGATTTGCCCTAAGTCTGTGATTTCCCCTCCCTGTCCTGATGAATGGCACCACCTCTCCCATTCAAGCCAGAATCCCAGAGTTAGCCTGGACTCTTCCCCTCTTTGACTCCTTCCCCCCACACCCCGTCACCAGTTCCTACAGAGCCTGCCTCCTAAATGTCCCTTGAATGTGTCCAGTTATGTCCCTCCCCAGTGCTATTCTCCTAAATCAGGCCACCACCACGTCTACCAAGATGACTGCACTGACTTCCTAACTGGCCACCTTGTGTCCAATCTTGACCTCTTCAATCAAGTTTTCACATTTTTTTTAAAACTTTTTTTATTTCAAATATTAAGGGGGTAAAAATGTTTTTGTTATATGGACAGCTTTTACATAATGCTTACGTCAGGGTATTAGTGTGCCCATCACCCAAGTATTGTTCATTGTACCTGTTAGGTAGTTTCTACTCCTTTGCTAATGAGATAGTTCTAAAAATTTGATCACATTTTCTGCTTAAAATCCTTCATGACTTTCTAGTCCTCAAGATATACAAACTCCTTAACTGGGCTTCATGACTTCACCCCTTTAGTCTCACGTCTTCTCTGCCCTACTCATGATCTATGCCAGCCCCTTACACTTCTTCCGTTACTCAGCCCCAGTCAAGCCTTCACACATACTATTCTTACCACCTGGTGTATTTCCTCCTAATTTTATTTTATTTTTCCTCCTAATTTTATTTTTTTTAAATAATTTTCTCTCCTTCTTGAGGTCTCACTCTCTTGGGAAGCCTTTCATGATGCTTCTCCAGCACTACTTCTCTGTATTCCCATAGAACCCAATATTCCCCTACCACAGGGCTCAGCATACTTTACGGTCGTAACTGTCTAATTTGTTCGTCTTCCTCACTATATTATAATGTATCTATCTCATCTCCATTTTCTCCCAAGCACTAAGTACAGTAGGAGCTTAACAATTTTGTGCTGAATGAATATTTAAATTTTCTTCAAGTCTGCTACGGGACTCCTCCTCTTCTCATTCATTTTTGCTCTATCCTTGCTTAAGTTAGAACACTGAGGCCGGGCATGGTGGCTCACACCTGTAATCCTAGCACTCTGGGAGGCCAAGGCAGGTGGATCGCTTGAGATCAGGAGTTTGAGACCAGCCTGAGCAAGAACGAGACCTTGTCTCTACTAAAAATAGAAAAAATTAGCTGGGTGTGGTGGTGCATGCCTGTAGTCCCAGCTACTTGGGAGGGTGAGGCAGGAGGATCGCTGGAGCCTAAGAGCTTGAGGTTGCACTGAGCTATAATGATGCCACTGCACTCTAGCCTGGGAGACAGAGTGAGACTCTTTCTCAAAAAAAAAAAAGTATATAATGCAATGGTACAGTTGTGCCAAGACTTTTTATTATGTGAGAAAAATAAATCCCTATTTAAGTCACTTTTGGTTAGGCTTTAAGTATTTCATTCATAGTCACAGAAAGCATTCCTAAATTACACACTTCCAGCCTCTTCTCAGCCCTGAATCTCTTTAACTTCTTACGGAGTTTGACCCCTCACTGTCTCCAAGATTTTACCTAGGTCTGTGCAAATGCAGCCCAATTCCCAATTTTATGAAATTGAAAGACAAAACACACACGTTTTTGCTACCCAGAAGGAATAACGAACATTTTGTCATACAAAACTCAACACTAATAACCTTCCAGATACCACAAGACCCAACCTCCTTCTCATTCTCCTACCTACTTCCCTGAAACCACAGCTAGCATGAATTTTACGTATCTTCCCTGCCCTTTAAGAATATTTTTATATACCAATGTATTTGAGTATGATAAAGGATTTCTTTGTGTGAATTTACACTATCATTTAATCTACAAATAAGGGCTCTTTCGCCTTTTGTCTAATCACACCTCATTTCTGTGGGTTCTGTTTGATTGCAGCAGGTAGCGTCTCCGGTGCAGTCCTGACCAGCAGGTTGACAGCAGGCATTCTGGGCTTAAAACCAACTTTACTGGCGGTATTTCTGATATTTCACATCAAGATGATGAATTACACAGGTTTTCTCAGGCTAGGAAAGTTTCTTCTTATTCCTACGTGCTAAAAAGTTGGGTTTTTCCTCCTTAATCTTGAGTTTTTTAAAAAACCAGGAATTTTTTAAATTCATTAAATCATGAATGGGTATTGCAATTGAATAAGCTCATTCGATAAAATTCTCATTTCAGTTATTTGATTAATAATTGCTATTCAAAAATATTTTATAAAATTATTTCCTTGTACATGTAATGTTTTAGAAGATCATGATGTTTAAAAATATCTCTTAAAGTATTTAAATTTTAGATTGTCATACTTTGGTCGATATGGTCATCAGCCTCCAAGACTCATTCTGGTGGAAGCCAACTGCCATGTCACGAGGGTGCTCAAGCAACCCCCTGAAAAGCCCCATGTGAAGAGGAACTGAGCCCTCTTGCCAACAGGCAATACAAGCTTGCCAACCACGTGAGTGAGTGTTATGTGTTGAACTGTGTCCCTCAAAGATTTATATGCTGAAGTCCTAACCCCCAGTACCTCAGTGTGTGACTGTATTTGGAGACGGGCTCTTTACAGAGTAATCAAGTTAAAGTGAGGTCATTAGGGCGGGCCTGAATCCAGTACGACTGGTGTCCTTATAGAAAAGGGAAATGTGGACACCGGAACAGGCATAGAGAGAAGATGATGCAAAGAGACAGAGAGAAGATGGCATCTATAAGCCAGGAAGAGGGTCCTAAATAAATCCTTCCCTTATGGCCTTCAGGAGGAACCACCCCTGCTGATATCTTGATTTTACACTTCTAGGTTCCAGATTGGTGAGAAACTAAATTTGTTATTTACCTCCCAGTCTGTGGTTTTTTAGTTACAGCAGCCTGTTGTGGGCTGAAATATGTCACCTCAAAATTTATGTTGAAATCCTAAGCCCAATCCCTCACAGTGTGACTGTATGTAAAAGATAGGGTCTTTAAAGAAGTAATTAAGGTTAGGCCGGGTACGGTGGCTCATGCCTGTAATCCTAGCACTCTGGGAGGCCGAGGCGGGTGGATCGCTCAAGGTCAGGAGTTCGAGACCAGCCTGGGCAAGAGCGAGACCCCATCTCTACTAAAAAACAGAAAAAAATGATCTGGACAACTAAAAAA